>MCJB01051617.1:3993-50130 GCA_002018475.1 Nicotiana obtusifolia | reverse complement strand
GGTTCTTTGGTGTTTGGAATTGTTCTCAGTCGTGGGTTGTTTCGTATATCTGAAGGGCAAAATGAGCCCTAGGTCTTATTTAATTGGGTTAAAAATCAGCAAAAGGTTACTGAAATAGCCATTTTAGTGACCCTTATGCTGATTTCCTTTCTTTCTTTTACAAAAATTACTCTAACTTTTTCATACGAAGTCCGATTTGGACGATTCTTTTTGCTACGGCTCCGTAATTTCAAGACGGAGCTAATTCTTCAAACAAAATTGAATTTGGAGGTCGTTTGCTAATTTTAATATCAATTACACCAGAAAATCTGAGGTAAATGCTTTATAGAGTGGCGAATTTAGTTCCGTTAACCATTCAAAATTCACCCGAGACCCCCGGGACTTTATCCGAACATGCACACATGTTCTATAACCTCATTCAAACTTGTTCCAATCTTTGGAACACTAAGATGAACATCGATTTATCAGATTTGCCTTGAAAGCAATCTTTGGAACTCTAAGGATCCGAAATTCGATCCTTCGATCCGAACTCGACCAAACGAAGTCCGAATGGTCTAAAAATTTGCACGCAAGTCCAAAATTGCATAAGGAACCTACAGCAACTTTCGGAATTTCATTCCGACTTTCGGATCAAAATTCGACCTATCAACCGGAATTCCGAACTTCCTCGATTCAATTCTCACGTTGTTCGAGGTCTATTAAATATATTCCGGTCACTCGTCTAAGTCATATATTCTATCCCGAAGCTAGTCAAGTCGTCGGATTTCAAATCCGAGCCTTCTAACTCAAAAGTCAAATCCATGGTTGACTTTAGCGACTTAGACTTTCTTAAATGAGACCATTTGTCTCATATTCTTTCAGTCACTTCGAGTACATTTAACTCGACTTAATTTCACACAATATAAATAATGAAATAGCTCGGGGAAATAAAGTGAGTCATCACAGAACAAGTCTTATAACTCAAATCATTAAAATATTGACTTGACATACCAACGTGGCATGGATATCAATTTGGCCTTTCAGAATAATTCCTTAGCTAGATTTTATTTTGTCCAACTCGATAATTATTAATAACTGTGTTCCTGGGATCTTTCTTCATTCTAGCTAGCCAATGTTAGAGCAGTGAAATAAATAAGAAATGTTATGAAGATCAAGTATGTATCAGTCTCTTAAATTAAATTGCAAAAGAATGATGAGGGAAATAAAACAAGAGTAGCTTCCAGCTGCATTAATATAATATTGTCTATCTCGTCCCTTTCTGAGAATATCTTCCTGGGATTAAATATAGTTGTTGTTACTCTTATTTTTTCAAAATTCAAGACTGTTCTTTAGTGTTCAACCTCTCATTGAAAACAATATGATTAATCTTTAAGATCGTATTCACTGTTTTTACACCTAGTGCTCAGTGCTTTTCTACAATGAAAATTGAATTAGCTCGAAGACATATTCAATAAATTATAATTTCTTAATTAATATCTTAAAAAGTTTATCGCTTGATATTACGTAGTTGGGTTAGAATTGTGGGATAGTGTAGCGATACATGTGAGATTTAGAAAATATAAAATTATTGAGTACTGAAAATGAAACATGCCTATAAGTAGCTAGCTTAGTATATGTGGAGTATTAATTGATATAGAAGATCCACGTAGTCGATCCCAATTGATTGTGAAATTAAGACATTTTAGTTGTCTTATTATTCGTTTTTATTATCGTCATTATCCTATAATACTTAATAACTAGAGCACCTTTAATGATATATTATTATTATTATTATTATTATTATTATTATTATGCAACATGATTTTCCTAGGCAAATCGATCCACGTGCTAATATATCAGACTTATGGGTAGGTACATACTGCCCAATGCTTCCTGTTAGGATATACTATTAATCATGCGGTTTGATTATAGTATTATATTTTTTTTTTGGAACAATTATTTATTTATTTATTCAATTCAATGAAGTCTTAATTTAAATAGATCATTTGTTCATATGTGTGCCATTTACTTATATAGTAGACGATTTAGTGTGAGGAGCTTTAGCTCATGCGCGGAAGATTAAATTGTCGGTTCTTATAAGTTATAAAGTTAATGTTCACAATCAAAGATGAAACTGGGCAAAGTATCTTGATGATTGTAGCATAAGATTAAAATATAATCTATCTTGATTATGGGAATGGTTCAGTTCCAACTTCTTATACTAGTACATTTTTGTGCATTGGACGGACCAAGTAGAGATAAGTGTTTTTGTGCTAAATATATAAAACTACCTCTCTAGCTCATTGAATGTTCTTATACATTTAATCTTGATACGATTGTTATGATCAATGTGCTTCGTTCATTATTTTGATTTATTAAAAGGTACGACTCAACTGCGAGTTAATGTATTCCTGGTAAATTGGATAATGACAAAGTGCATTTGTGAAATAACAATTAGTTGATAGAATCCGTGTCTTGACCTTGAGATTGATGATACCCCTTTATGGATGCTTATAAGTTTTCATGTGAAAACCGTGCAGGTGGATTTTGTATCCGTCACATGAGATAAGTTAAGCGGAAGTATAAAGGATTAAATTAGTCGATGAATTAAATTGTCAGTAATATAATTTATTTGATAGGTGTCTGTAATCTTAACATGGGGAGTTAAATAAGTTTTTAATGAATGATTTCGAAATTAAACAGAGGAGTGCAATTACAGTTTTCTAGTAAAATAAATTGTAATTTATTGTGATAGGATTAATTCATTCATATCCTGAATTAATACCACAATAGGAAGCCTCGTTATTAAATCTGTGGTCCATGCTGTGCCTGAATATTCTAGAACAAGAAAATTAAAAGGAAAAATAGTATCTTTGGTGGGTTAGGAGACTGCTACACGTTTTTGGCTAGGATTTACCCTAAAAAACGTGTGTATATAAAGAAAGCTATTCAACCCTGGATCATTCATTCTTTAGCCAAAATACTTGACATTCAAGTATTACGTTCATAGAACTTCAGGATACACAGCAGAAGATCGTAGACCTGGAGAGCACGAACGCTATTGAAGACTTGTGCAACAGCTTCAAAAGGTTAGTGTTACAATCTCGTATTTGATTATGTTTGTCTAGTTTACATGTGAGAATATGATCTTGGGTGCTTGCTTCCGCTGCGTTTATATGCCTATTTTCTATCAATTGGCATCCAGAGTCGTCTTACATCTAACTAGATAATGTAATACTTCATGAAACAGAAACCCTAGAATTGGTATTATTTTTGAATGCATGTTTGTCATGTTAGAAACAATGATATTTTATGAAAAACGAGATTGATTATGTTGTTTATGATTTCTGGAATCACGAATATTGTTAGAATCAATATAAATAATATGTTACTTCATGAAACAGAAACCCTAGAATTGGTGTTGTTTTTGAATGCATGTTTGTCATGTTAGAAACAATGATGTTTTATGAAAAACGAAATTGATTATGCAGTTTATGAATTTTGGAATCACAGATATTGTTAGAATCAGTATAAATAATATGTGATATGATCGTATCTGATTTTATTTTGAAACCCTAAAACGACAAAACCGATTTTACCGAATGGTCATAGTTTTGGAGTTTTGAATTTTTTGACGAACTCCGATTGACCTGAAATTTGGTAGTTTCATCGAAAATGGTCCACTGAACAATACTCACTGCTTTTCCGTGACCAAGGGCCTTTTTTGGCCATTCGGGGTCGTTTAGATGGGTTTTTGGGCGTTTTTCTGTTTTCAGAAAAAAATTTGTTAACAAAATTTTTTTATTTTAACAAATAATGGTGTTAGGGTTCATTCTCTATGGTCTCCATTGCATGTAGCAGTAATAGAATGAGTTTATGTATTGACATAGGTCTTCCTCCCCATCGGATAGATTCATTATGGTTAATTACTGTGTTGTAATCCCTAGTTAATTGATAACTTATCTTGACTCTCCAACTGAGTTACACGTTGGTTCAATGGAACTAGGGATAATTTAATGTGATATCTACCTAATATAAATTATTAGTTTGCTCTCCATCTGAGTTGGTTCTGGTTTTTATGGGGTAATATATCTGGCATGACTCATATATTTTGCATGAATAGTTAAGTTTCCCTATCGAATCTAACTGTTCGGTAAGCATGGTTTTATGTGGGATGTGTGGTTTGAATTTTATTGTTCTTTCAGCATATCTAATGATCTATTTGATGTTTATATCTCCCAGATTAATCATGTCTTCTTTCAACCCACTTACCGTTATTCTGAACCAAAACAAGTTAGAGGGTCCGAATTATATTGACTGGAAACGAAACTTGGATATTGTCCTAACTGCTGAAGGTTACAAATTTGTGCTGATTGATGAGTGCCCGGAAAAACCTGGAGAGGATGCTTCGGAAGACCAGATTAAGGCCTATGATAAATGGGTTAAGGCTGATGAGATGACGTGATATTACATTCTTGCCTCCATGGCGAATGTTTTGCAACATCAGCATCAGTCAATAGGGTCTGCGTACGATATGCTTGAAAATCTCAAAGAGATGTTCGGAAAGCAAAATCGTGCGGCTAAGCAGACAGCCATGAAAGCCCTTTTGAACACTAAGATGGCTGAAGGATCTTCGGTTAGGAAGCATGTACTTGACATGATGAGTCTTCTGAACGAACTCGAGGTACTTGGAGCTGTGATTGATAAGGAATCTCAAGTTGAGATGGTCTTCCAGACTCTTCCTGACAGTTTTCAGCAATTTCGCTTGAACTACAATATGAACAAAATGGATTTGTCACTGGCGAAATTGTTGAATGAGCTGCAGGCGGCAGAGTCCATTATCAAGCAACAAGCCCCTGCTGTGGCAATGACTATTGAGAAAGGTTCAGTTCCTAAGCCGAAAGGCGGACAGAAAAAGAAAAAGGCTCGCAAGGTTGTGGCACCCGGAGGTGCTGCCGGTGGTGTAAGCAAGCCTAAGGCAAGTGTTTTCACTGCAAGCAGCCTGGGCACCACAAGAAACAATGTCCCACCTATCTGGCCAAGATGAATAAGCAAGGTAATTCATATTTAAATGTCGTTGAAACTTGTTTAGCGGCTGTTTCTACCATGTCATGGTGTGTAGATTCGGGAGCCACTAATCATATATGCACTTCTTTGCAGGGGTTTCAGAAAACGCGGCGGCTAAGTGAGAATGAAGTTTGCATTTTTCAAGCCAATGGCGAACCAGCACCAGCTTTAGCATTAGGATATATTAGAGTTGAGTTTAGTAGTGATAGAGTTTTGAATTTAAAAGACGTTTTATATGTACCTTCCATTAGAAGGAATTTGCTTTCAGTTTTGAGATTAATGGATGCTGGTTACAATGTCTTTTTTATTAATAACTCTGCTATTATTAAGTATAATAGACTTTTTATCTACACTGCTTCTAGAGTACATGATCTATTTATGCTTAATATTTCTCCTGAAATGCTACAACCAAAAGAGCTAAATAACATTGACCTGCCACGTAAAAGAAAGCGTATTTCTGAATTGAGTCAAACTTATTTATGGCATTTACGTCTAGGTCATATAAATCTAAATAGGATCTCAAGGTTGGTTTCTGATGGACCCCTGAGTTTATTGAAAGTGGAAGCGCTACCAACATGCGAATCCTGTTTAGAAGGAAAAATGACCAAGAGACCCTTCCCTTCAAAAGGAAATAGAGCCAGTGATAAGTTAGAATTAATCCATTCCGATTTGTGTGGACTTATGAATATACAAGCAAGAGGTGGTTTTGAGTATTTTGTGACTTTCACAGATGACTACTCCAAATACGAATATATTTATTTGTTGCGCCGTAAGTCTGAGTGCTTTGAGAAATTCAAAGAACTCAAGACAGAAACGGAGAAACGACATGATAAACATATCAAATCATTGCGATCTGATCGCGGTGGTGAATACCTTTCTGCAGAATTCATTAGATACTTATCAGATTGTGGAATAACGTCTCAATTATCTGCTCCAGGAACACCACAACAAAATGGTGTAGCAGAAAGAAGAAATAGAACCCTTATGGAAATGGTCAGATCAATGTTGAGTTATTCCGATCTACCCTCATCCTTTTGGGGATTTGCTTTAGAAACAGCTAATTACATTCTGAATTTGGTTCCTTCCAAGTCAGTACCTTTAACTCCAACATAATTGTGGACTGGGCGCAAACCTAGTCTACGGCATATTCGAGTTTGGGGTTGTCCATCACATGTGTTGAAAGGAAAAACAGATAAATTGGAATCAAGGACAGAGGTGTGCGTTTTTATTGGATATCCAAAAGGAACAAGGGAGGTTTATTTTATTGTCCAAAAGAAAAGAAGGTAATTGTTACAACAAATGCCAAATTTCTGGAAGAGGATTATTTAATAAACCATGTTCCTAGAAGCAAACTTGTTTTGCAGGAATTGAGCAAAGAAATAACAAAAGATCCATCTCCAAAACACATCCCAACAGCCAGTATTGATTTACCACTGCGTTCTCGTAGTGGGAGGAATGTCAATAGGCAAGAGGACGCACAAGAGGTATTGCCCGACATCTCGCTGCCCTAAAGCAGTGGGAGTAATGTTGAGCAACCTGCAATTGAAGAACAAGCTCATGAAATCCTGGCACGACAAGGTGAGGAGACTAACGTTGAGCACCCAGTTTTTCAAGATAATGTCGTGGACGAAAATGCACCTATAGTGTCTCGTCATAGTGGGAGAATTATTAGAAAACATTCTCGGTATGTACTCTTGGGAGAATCTTATGATAGGATCCCTGAAGAGACTAATACAGAACCTCTAAATTACGACGAAGCACTACAGGATATAGATGCTGAAAAATGGATTACTGTTATGAAATCTGAAATGGAGTCTATGTACTCCAATAAAGTCTGGGATCTTGTGTAACCACTTGCGAGAGTCAAACCTATTGGCTGTAGATGGATCTATAAGAAAAAGAGAGGAGTGGATGGAAAAGTGCAAACTTTTAAAGCAAGGCTTGTTGCGAAAGGGTTTACTCAGAAAGAAGGGATCGATTATGAGGAAACTTTTTCGCCGGTAGCCATGCTTAAATCCATTAGAATCCTCTTATTTATTGCTGCTCATTGTGATTATGAGATCTGGCAAATGGATGTCAAGACGGCTTTCCTTAATGGAAGTCTTGATGGTGCATTTATATGGCACAACCAGACGGTTTCAAGAAAAGCGGTAATGAACACATGCTGTGTAAGTTGAACAAATCCATTTATGGATTGAAACAGGCATCTAGGGCATGGAACACTTGTTTTGACAAGTCGATTAAGACTTTCGGTTTTGATCAATGTGAAAACGAGTCTCGTGTCTATAAAATGGGATGGAGAAAAGTAGCATTTTTGGTACTGTATGTAGACGATATCTTGCTCATAGGAAATAATGTGGGCATGTTGATTTCAGTCAAGGAGTGGTTGTCCTCACATTTTGATATGAAGGACTTGGGAGAAGCAGCTCATATCCTTGGGATCAAGCTCACGCGAGATCGCAAGCAAAGGATATTAGGCTTGTCTCAAGCACTTTATATTGATACTATCCTCGCCAGATTTAGCATGCAAGATTCCAAAAAGGGATTCCTTCCTTTTAGGCATGGAATCTCTCTGTCCAAGGATCAGTCTCCTAAAACGGCTGATGAGATAGAGAAGATGAAGGCGGTCCCTTATGCTTCTGCTGTAGGGAGCCTTATGTATGCAATGCTATGTACTAGACCTGACATCTGCTTTGCTGTTGGCATAGTTAGCAGATTTCAGTCTAATCCTGGGAGAGAACATTGGACTGCCGTTAAGCATATAATCAAGTACCTGAAAAGGACTAGGGATTATATGTTGGTTTTTCACTCAAGTGATCTTGTACCCATTGGGTATACAGACTCAGATTTCCAGTCAGATAAAGATTCTAGAAAATCTACCTCAGGAAATGTGTTTACCTTAGGAGGAGGAGCCATATCTTGGAGGAGTATTAAGCAATCATGTGTTACTGATTCCACCATGGAAGCCGAATATGTGGCTGCCTCTGAGGCTGCCAAGGAGGCTGTTTGGCTTGGGAACTTCCTGAAAGAGCTTGGTGTTGTCCCTTCAGTACAAGCACCAATTATACTTTATTGTGATAATAGTGGTGCGGTTGCAAACTTGAAGGAAACACGAAGCCATAAGAGGAGTAAACATATTGAGCGTAAATATCATTTAATTCGTGACATTGTTCAGAGGGGAGGGATAAAAGTTTTGAAGATTGCATCAGCGGACAATTTGGCAGACCCGTTTATCAAAAGCTTGCCGCAGAAGATTTTTGACAAGCATGTAGAAGAAATGGGTATTAGAGTTGTAGATGCATGGTTATGAGTCTAAGTGGGAGATTGTTAGGATACTATTAACCATGTGGTTTGATTATAGTATTATATTTTATTTATTGGAATAATTATTTATTTATTTATTCAATTCAATGAAGTCTTAATTCAAATAGATCATTTGTTCATATGTGTGCCCTTTACTTATATAGTAGACGATTTAGTGTATGGAGCTTTAGCTCATGCGCGGAAGATTAAATTGTCGGTTCTTATAAGTTATAAAGTTAATGTTATCAAAGATGAAACTGGGCAAAGCATCTTGATGATTGTAGCATAATATTAAATTATAATCTATCTTGATTATGGGAATGGTTCAGTTCCGACTTCTTATACTAGTACATTTTCGTGTATTGAACGGATCAAGTAGAGATAAGTGTTTTTGTACTAAATATATAAAACTACCTCTCTAGCTCATTGAATGTTCTTATACTCTTAATCTTGATATAATTATTATGATCAATGTGCTTCGTTCATTATTTTGATTTATTAAAAGGTACGACTCAACTGCGAGTTAATGTATTCCTGGTAAATTAAATAATGGCAAAGTGCATTTGTGAAATAATAATTAGTTGATAGAATCCGTGTCTTGACCATTGAGATTGATGATACCCCTTTATGGATGCTTGAAAGTTTTCATGTGAAAACCCTGCAGGTGGATTTTGTATCCGTCACATGAAATAAGTTAAGCGGAAGTATAAAGGATTAAATTAGTCGATGAATTAAATTGTCAGTAATTTAATTTATCTGATTGGTATTTGTAATCTTAACACGGGGAGTTAAATAAGTTTTAATGAATGATTTCGAAATTAAACTGAGGAGTGCAATTACAATTTTCTAGTGGAATAAATTGTAATTTATTGTGGTAAGATTAATTCATTTATATTCCGAATTAATATCACAATAGGAAGCCTCGTTATTAAATCTGTGGTCCCTACTGTGCCTGAATATTCTAGAACAAGGAAATTAAATAAGAAAATAGTATCCTTGATGGGTTAGGAGACTGCTACACATTTTTGGTGCGTAGTAGACTCCTACACGTTTTTGGCTACACGGTTTTAGGAGGAATAAGACTCCAAAATAATTTTGGTCTTGCATTAACCTAAGAAAACGTGCAAAACAATTTTGGTCTTGTATTAACCTAAGGAAATACGTAAACAGAAACTAACCCAAAAGTAAGCTTCTGAAATTGGCCGAAATTTTACACCAAAGGTACTATTTTTCTTGAACAAAAATACTTGCCACTCAAGTATCACCTTCGGTAGAGATTCAGGATACACAACAGAAGACCGTAGACCTGGATAGCGTGAATATCGTTGAAGATTTGTGCAGTAACTTCAAGAGGTTAGTGTTTCTATCTCGTTAGTGATTATATTTATCTAATTTACATGTAAGATTATTTGGTCTTGGATGATTGCTTCCGTTGCGTTTATATGCCTATTTCTATCAATTAACTTCTCTATTTGACTGGTGGTGATGGCTAACGGTGGTGTTTGTGAATGCCGACTATAGGCTGGTTGGCGGTGGTTTTGGCTGATGGTGGTGGTTTAGGGTAGTAACTAGTGGTGAGTTGTTGTGGTAGCGACTATGATTGAGGATGGTGGTGGTAGTTGGTGATAGTTAATAATGGTGGGTGGTGGTGATAGTTGTGATTGAGGAAGGTGATGGTGGGTGGTGGTAGTTTATAATGATGGGCAGTGCCGACTATGGTTGTTGATAGTGATGAGGTGGATAGTTGTGGTACTTGAGGCGGATAAGTGTGTGGTTGTGGTTGAGAATGATGGTGGTACGAGTGGTGGGAATCTGGATGGTTGTAGTCGATAATGGTGGTGGCTATGATTGAGGATGATGGTGGTGGTTGAGTATGGTGGTGGTGGGTGGCATGGTGGTAGTTGATAATGGTAAGCGGTGGCGGCAGTTAATAATGTATATGGATGATAACATCTTAATGATATTAAGTCTTTGTTATAAATCTGAATCGTACAGACCTATTTAGATCCATTAAGTGATTGTAAAGTAAGAAAAACAAACACACTTAATAATTAAGATCTGAATAATTAAGATTCAGACTTTAAAAACAAACTCACTTAATGTCTGAGATCTGAATGATTAAGATTAAGACCTCCATTAAGTGCAAAGAAACGAGGCCAAATTTAACTTTTAAGAGTTGGGGTAGAAAGAAGAGGGTAGGGGTATGGGCGGAGTAGGGGTGAAAGCAGTTTATAATTGTGTTACATGTATACACACACACACACACACATACACACACACCCTTAATGCAACAATTAGATGGATTAGGTACCATATTCCTAACAAGGACTTATTACAAAGAGTCCACGCTGCCATAATTTTCTCTAAATTCGATTTATAATCTAGATTTTGGCAAGTACAAATTGACTCAAAAGACATGTACAAGACTGCTTTTACAATCCCTTTCGGACAGTATGAATAGAACGTGATGTCATTCGGATTAAAGAACGCTCCTTTTGAATTTCAGAAGATAATGAATGATATCTTAAATCCATATTCCAGTTTTGTTATAACTTATATAGACGATGTCTTAGTTTTCTCAAAAAACATTGACTAATGAGCCAAAGGGACGGAAGTTAGTCCCCGAATGGATAGAGGGGACTCTTAAATCCGAGGAATGTAAGGAACAAGAAGCACTAAATAATATTAAACTCAGGCGGCAAAGCCGACCATATGCAAGCGTATGCTAATTAAAGTAGGTGACAGAGCCGACCGAATGGAAGTATGTTAAAGCAAGATTAAAATATAAAATCTGGCGGCAAAGCCATCTAGAAGTGTTATTAATAATATGAATTAAGATATAAATATAAAAAAAATTTGAAACTTAAAAGCTTACAAGGTATAGAGCTCTTAGGTGTTGAGAGGATTTAGAGAGAGAAGTATCTAAAATTTGGGTGAAGGATTGAATGCCGTCTGAAGTGAGTGAAGGGGTCTATTTATAGAATCATAGATCGTGCTACAATGAAAGTATACAGTAATTTGCTATAGTGATAAGTGCATAGTAATCTACAGTAACATTGCTACAGTAACTTCCAGAAAATTCTTTGCTGGCGTTATTTTTGATGTCAGCGACAAATTGGTCCTGATTTTGACTTATTCTGCATAGTCAGGGTCATCTTCTTCTTATTGTGCTTCAGATGATTCTGATGATTGTTGACCGGGTACATTATTACCCTTTAGTTGCCTGATAATTTCTTCCATCTCCTGGATATATTCTTCCTTGTTGGTCGATCCTGCAAGTGGGTGCTGTAACTAAGGACCTCTGCTGCAAAAATAAGGATTTAGAAATATCTGTTGGTGATAGATACTTGGGGTTTTTGACGAACCACTTTTCAACTGCAGGTATGTATGTGTCGGTGGCATCTCCCCAGGTTTGTACCATTTGCAATATCCTTGAAGGGCCACCCAAGGCATGCCCCTGTGTCCTTCTTTTTTGTGGAAGGCAAATTTCTGCGTATAGATCCAAAGTATGTAGAATCTATGGAAAAATTGGATTAAATTGGAGATATGTTGGTCACCATGAAATCTAGAGCAAAAATATTCATAACCGTCTTTCACTGGTGATGGAAAAATATCTGATGAATGACCATACACAGGCAAAAACCACTGGAAAAATTCTACTGGAAGTTGTCAACCCCAAAGAAGAAAGTAGGAATATTTGTTGACATGATTCTGGAATGTAAATGCGTTAAACCATGCATCCCTGTAATCTTAATAGCTAAAAAATTGCGGGTGAAAAGGCTGGGAAAGTTTTCTGACTTTCGTTAGGTGATCCCCCCATCTCTTTGGCGAGATTATTTTGTTGATCCATATCGTGGTATGCATAACATATTTTTGGGCTTTATCCAATTTGAACAGACATGATTGAGTGTCTGCTAAGATAAATTCATAAAACTTCTGAGTATGGGTAGGAGTTTTCTGAAGGAAATTGGCAGTGGGGTCGAACATTTTCTTTACTACTTCTGTAAGGTTGGAAATCCAAATACATGGCTCGGTGTGAATGAGTGAATAAGTCATCTCGTTCTTGATATATTGAGGTTCCTCAGAGTAAGGACCTGCTAAAGAAATTGGTTGAGACACGGATGAAGAAAATGCCTATTTGGGTGCAGAAGGCACCGTGCATTGTGTAGTGAGGTTTTTTGCCACCACTGTGTTAATATCTCTTGTAATGGACTTTTGGTCACCACTTGCTTTTTAGTGAAGCCTTTTCCCACCACTAGGTTGGTTGTGGTGCTTTTGGCAGCCACAGCTGAAGTTGATGCCGAGTTTGAATGAGTCAGGGCTTGTTTGGCGATTGTTTCTAGGAATTGTGCTATGTTTCTTGTCATTTCTCCTTGTTCTGGATGGATCACGGGTTTTGTTGAAGTAAAACCCATAAGTTTTGACCATCTCTTATCTGCTGTTGTTCATGTGGAAGATAGTTGTTGTGCAAATTGAATATTGTCATCTTCTGAAGAAGATTCTTCAGCGATGTCTGTCCATCTTTTGGGTTGGGCAATAGAAATTGGCAATGCTAAAATTGACTGTGAAGAGACCACTATAGGAAAACCCTTCATGGCATAATTAGCTGGGGACCTGCATTTTGGTTGCCTGGGTCCAGCTTTTGTTGATTGCTGCTGTTTGGCAGTTGCTGTCATTGATTGTTGTTTTAAAACAACTGTTGGAACTGCTTTGTCTTTTGGCTGTTGTGTGACAGCCTGTGGCTTCTCCTCCGGGGGCGGCAAAGCTAACCTTGGGGATTTCGGCTTTTTTGGCATTTTATTTTCTTTGTAGAAATTCAAGGGTTAGAAAATCAGGTATGGAATTTGAGCTTTCCTTTATGTATTCAATGTCAAAATCAAAAATTGATAAAACAGCTTGCCATTTGACAAAAATATGTTTAGAAGTAATATTTTGCACATCCTTCTGTGGAAGAGATTTAGCTGCTTTACAGTCAATGCGAAGCAAAAACTTTTGGTTTAATAAATCTGATTGAAATTTTGATATGCATAAAACAATAGCCAAAATTTCTTTCTTAATTGTAGGATGATTCTGTTGAGAATTATTCCAAATGTTTAGAAGTATAAGCAATGATACTTTCTTTATTATTATGAAGTTGTTTCAAAATTCCACCGTACCCTAAATCTGATGCATCTGTTTCTACTATTTTAAAAGCAGATGGATCGGGGAGACTCGGGAAAGAGAGACTTTTGACTTTCAACTTAAGTTGTTTGACAGCTTTGGTTTGGGCATCCGTCCAAGGAACTGGAGGCTTTATCAATCTGTCGTGGAGGGGTTTAAGCAAAATGCTTAATACCTGAATAAAATCACAAATATAGTTGACACAACCAAGAAATCTTTGAAGTTGTTTCTTGTCCACAATTTGATCTGGGAATTTGTCAGCAAACTGGAGAGATCGTTGGATATGAGTAATATTCCCTTGTTGAATGTTATGACCAAGGAACCTGATGTTTATCTGGAATAAATTGTACTTAGATCTAGACAGAGCTAATCCATTTTCTTTAATAGTGTTAAAGAAAATGCCTAGATGCTTGAAATGTTGGTCGATGTTTGTTGAGAAAACTAAGACATCGTCTATATAAGTTATAATAAAACTGGAATATGGATTAAAGATATCATTCATTATCTTCTGAAATTCAGAAGGAGCGTTCTTTAATCCGAATGGCATCACGTTTCATTCATACTGTCCGAAAGGGACTGTAAAAGCAGTCTTCTACCTGTTTTTTGGGTCGATTTGTACTTGCCAAATCCAGATTTTAAATTGAATTTAGAGAAAATTATGGCAGCATGGACTCTTTGTAATAAGTCCTACTTGTTAGGAATAGAGTACCTAATCCATCTAAGTGCTACATTAAGGGGTTTGTAATTGATAACCAACTGAGGGACTCCGCACTCGATTTCGGATGGCGCACAACTCCAGGGAGATTTGAAGGAGAAATAATATTTCTGTCTAAGAGATCGTTGATGTCTTTTTGACAATGCATTGTAAGCTCGTGATTCATTTGAATGGGCCGAGGTTTGGTTAGGATATTTTTCTCACCAAAGTCAGGCTCGTAAGGAAGCCCAACATGTGTCTTTTTCGTTTCCAAAATGCCATAGGCAGATCGGAACAAAGCTCCTATTAAATTCTAGCTTCTGAACTTTTAATTTTAGAAGAGAATACAGAGTCAGTCAATTGTTTCTGTACTCTTTGAAAAGCTACTTCTTCTTTTAAAAACATAATTTGCTTTTCTTTATTTTGTAAAGAATGAATGATTTCATAAGTAGGAGGCTTATGAAAAGGAAGTAGAACGTTGCTTGTGGGATAATCCACATGAATGCCTTTATTCGTAACTAGGTATGATTTACAAAGTTGAATGAAAGGAATACCTAGGATTACTACATTGCAAAGGTCTTTTGCTAAAAAAAATGGAGTCTGGATGAACCAATTTGTTTTATCTAGAGAGGTTATGACCTTTACAGAAGGAATATTGTAAGTGATTTTAAGTTTTTCACCATTGGCGGCCCTTAGGTGTTCTTTGATTTTTACTAATAACTTAGTTGGAACGACACCTACTTGGATACAGCTTCTGTCTGCACCAGTGTCGAATAAGGCTATGCCAGTCCAAAAAAAAGACTTGCTGACGATGAGAGTTACCTTAACGTGGTACTTCTAAACCCTAATAGAGGAAAGATTTCCTAAGAAGGATTCTGTTTCATCATCGTCTTGGTCAGAGGTTGCAACGAACCTGTACAGCTTTTTTTAGTTTTTGTGGCTCATTAGATAATTGTTGGAGGACAAGTCTATCTAATTCTTGTCTAGCTTTTATTTCCCTAATCTCTTCCTTTAGGTGTGCTATCTCATATTGAAGGTCCGAAATGGTCACCTCTGCTACCTTAGGATTATCATAGGGAAAACTCTTAAGAATATCAGTCATGTTGTAGGTATTGGCTACCTGGGGATGATTTTGAAAAGTTGAAGACGAGGATGTTGATGGCTTATTAAGGACTGTCTTGAGTTTTCCTAAATAATCCCTTTTAAGTTCAGGATCTTGAAGATCACCAATCACTTGAAGAAGAAGATCTTTTTCTTGAACATTGATTTGAGGGAGGTCGTCCTGGTCAGACCCTTGTGAAGATGTAGAAGATGAATCTTGATCATATTCGAATATGTTGTTAAATTGCTCATCATCGGATATTTCATTATCTGTAATATTCGAAGATTCACTTAATTCAACAAGCAATTTCTCTATTTTATTTAAAGTGGGTTCGTCAAGTTGTAGGCTCTTGATCTTTTAAGAGGCTTTGCGAAACTTGGAAGGTTTAGAAGTCTTTCCATCTTTATGAAAAGATTTAGAAGACTTAATTTTTTGTATAGGAAGGTTTCTCTTTCCTATTGAAATTATATTTTCTAATATTGGATGAATCGGGTCTAGAAGTCTTTTTCCTATGTGGCTTACTACCGCATGAAGGAAGACCAAATTGTTAGCAGAAACTTCCTACGTCTCTACGTCTTTGTGCCCTATCCTTGGCAAGTTGCCTAAGAAGTTTATCTTGCCTACAGACTTTAAGAGCAACTTGTTGAATCTGGCTAACTATCTGGTCGTAGGTGATTTGATCGTAGGGAACAATGTCACCGGAATATTGACTCTGAAATTCTTCTTTAGCTAAATCTATAAGGGATTTAGGCAAGCCATCTAGGAATTTTTGTTTCCAATAAGGGAGATTCCCATCTGGTCTTTCGTAGATTCTGGTGAGCAAGGAATCCTTATACCACCTAAAGGCTGAAAGAGTTTTGCATTTAAGGTTGTTGAGTATTTTAGAAGATTTTTCTCCAAAAATACCTAGACATCCTACGAAAATTTTGATGACTGTGTAAATCAATGTGTTGATAGAATCAGGAATTGATTCACCATCTTTTAGGATTGGTTGTCCTAATTCATCTAATTTCACGGCTTAAAAAATTTGTTGTTTTTCCTCGTCGCTTAAATGGGTATCTCGCCACCCCTTAAGTTGGCCTGTAAAACTAGCGACTAAGACATGAGTAGTACTCTGGTCGGAAATATTGTGGGTGGTTTTGTAAGTAGTTGCTACCATGGTCATCTGCTGTAATTTAGCAAGAATATTATATTCTGAACATCCATTGATATTCCACTCATAGATATTATGAGCGTTATAATTACTCTGCATGGTATTGGCCTTCCTTCTAAGACCACATCTGGATGTCTAACTCTAGGGTAATAATAGAGTTTTTGAGGCTTTCGCCAGTTACTTAATTGGTGCCAATTCTGGAGGAGGTTTGTCCTCTAAGGAAATTTGTGAAAATTGCTGAGATTCGTTATTTGGGTCAGTTTCTCCTAAAGCTCCTATGAACTTAGAAGAAGATGCCTCTTCAATCTGTCGGACTGGAGTGTCCTGGATTGCTAAGGATTTCTCTATTTCCGCTATTCTCTATTGAAGTTCAGAGAGTTTGAGAGAATCCAGAGAACGGTGCATAACAAGCTCTCTTGAATGGGTTCTAGGGATCTCGTATGGTTTAAATATATCGTAGTTGTAGGGGTAGAAGGTCCTACTGTTGGTTGCTTCAGAGAAGATGAAGATGAATTTGAAACTAAGTATTCTCCAAGAGTTTGTAAATACTTTTTCGTATAATTATTTTGTTCAAAAATGTTTTAATATCTTTGCCAGTGATCGGCTCAGTGTCAGCTCACTTTTTGAAAGGTGAGGCTGTAACAGAGCTGCTAGCAACGTTTGTTGAAAATCCTTAAGATGGAGCAAGTTCGAAAATTATTTTTTCGCTAGTATTGGTTTTCCATATTTTGAAACATTAATTCAATTTGAAAATAGGAAATCTATTTGATTATAGTCAGCATAAATTTCAAACTATTCAAAGCAATTGATTTGTTGTTTAATAACATCTAGACTGTTATAGAAAATTAAATGGATTTTCTTCCTTTCTTCTCCTTTATACTTGTTTAAAAACCAAGTTCTTTTAAAAATATTTTCAGGAGAATAAAATTCTTTTTGGAGACTTTTTTGTCAATTTCAAATTCAATTTTCAAAGTACCAACGATGTTGTCATCTCCTAATTCGGCACCTAGTGACGTATAAGTAGGAGAATCTGGTCTGTTGTAGGTAGTGTCGGCAGAGGAAATCGTTTTTGGTTTTTCTACCTTATACCTTGCTTGAGGAACTCTAGATTCGAACTCTAATGTCTCGACTCTAGTGGGATATGAAGACACTGAATGTCTAGCAGAATGAATTGATGATATTCCAGACTGCAAAGAGGCAGAGGAACTAACTCTCTGGCTAAGGGACCTTTGAAAGCAAACTAGCACAGATCAGGAAGGGAATTGTTGGATCTGGGAAACCGTAATGTTTTGTGGCGTTTGAGCAGGAGTGGCATCCTATAGAAGCCAGTTTTCAGGAAGAGAGACCTGATTCCAAGAGATTGGTCTTGGAATAGACAGATGAGACCTTTGCAAATCTGTCTGAAAGAGAACTGTTATACCTTTGTGAGTAGTTCTCATAGCTCCAGTGTTAAAGGCAGAACTCACTGCCTTATACTGGATTCTGTAAATAATTGCAACTGGAAGAGAGCCAACTTTAATCTTATATTTCCGCTATTCTCTGAACATCAACAGAGAATAGCAGAAATAGAGAAATCCTTAGAAACAGACTCAGATAACGAATTTGAGCAGTTTTCACAAAATTCCTTAGAGGACAAACCTCTTCCAGAATTAGCAACAATTAAGTCAGAGTTTTCCAACTGGCGAAAGCCTCAAAAACTCTATTACCCTAGAGCTACACATCCAGATGTGGTCTTAGAAGAGAGATCCAATACCATGCAGAATAATCATAATGCTCATAATATCTATGAGTGGAAGATCGATAGATGTTCCGAAGATTCTTGCTAAATTGCAACAGATGACCATGGTAGGAACTGCTTACAAAATCACCCACAATTGTTCCGACCAGAGTACTACTCATGTCTTAGTTGCTGGTTTTACAGGACAACTTAAGGGGTGGTGGGATATCCATTTAAGAGACGAGAAAAAACAGCAAATTTTCTAAGCCGTGAAATTAGATGAATTAGGACAACCAACCCTAAAAGATAGTGAAACAATTCCTGATTCTATCAACACGTTGATTTACACAGTCATCAAAACTTACGTAGGATGTCCAGGTATTTTTAGAGAAAAGTCCTCTGAAATACTCAACAACCTATGAAAGACCAGATAGGAATCTCCCTTATTGGAAAGAAAAATTCCTAGATGTCTTGCCTAAATCCCTTAGAGATTTATTTAAGGAAGAATTTCAGAATCAATATTCTGGTGACATTGTTCCCTACGATCAAATCACCTACGGCCAGATAGTTAGCCAGATTCAACAAGTTGCTCTTAAAGTCTGCAAGCAAGATAAAATGCTTAGGCAACTTGCCAAGGATACAGCACAAAGACGTAGAGACTTAGAAAGTTTGTGCGAACACTTTAGTCTTCTTTTGTTCGGTAGTAAGCCACATAGGAAAAAGACTTCTAAACCCAATTCATCCAATATTAGAAAATACAATTACAATAGGAAAAGGAAACCTTCCTATACAAAAAATAAGTTCTCTAAATCTTTTCATAAATATGGAAAGAGTTTTATTTCCACAAGCAAATGTTTCAAGTGTGGAAAGCCAAGCCACATCGCCAAATTTTGCAAAGTCTCTCAAAAGATCAAGAGCCTACAACTTGATAAACCCACTCTAAACAAAATAGAGAAATTGCTTGTTGAATTAAGTGAATCTTCGAATATTACAGATAATGAAATGTCCGATGATGAGCAATTTAACAACATACTCGAAGATGATCTAGATTCATCTTCTACATCTTCACAAGGGTCTGACCAGGATAACCTCCCTCAGATCAATGTTCTTACAAAAGAACAAGATCTTCTTCTTGAAGTGATTGGTAATCTTCATGATTCTGAACTTAAAAGGGATTATTTAGGAAAACTTAAGACAGTCCTTAATAAGCCTTCAACATCCTCGTCTTCAACTTTTCAAAATCATCCCCAGGTAGCCAATACCTACAACATTACTGATATTCTTAAGAGACTTCCCTCTGATAATCCTAAGGTAGAAAAGGTGACCATTTCGGACCTTCAATCTGAGATAGCACACCTAAAGGAAAAGATTAGGGAAATAAAAGCTAGACAAGAACTAGATAGACTTGTCCTCCAACAATTATCTAATGAGCCACAAAAGCTCAAAGAGGTTGTACAGGTCATTTCAACCTCTGACCAAGACGATGATGAAACAGAATCCTTCTTAGGAAATCTTTCCTGTATTAGGATTCAGGAGTACACGTTAAGGTAACTCTCATCGTGAACAAGTCTTTTATTTGGACTGGCACAGCCTTATTCGACACTGGTGCAGACAGAAGCTGTATCCAAGTAGGTGTCATTCCAACTAAGTTTTTAGTAAAAATCAAAGAACGCCTAAGGGCCGCCAATGGTGAAAAACTTAAAATCACTTACAAACGTCCTTCTGTAAAGGTCATAACCTCTCCAGAAGAACCAAATTGGTTCATCCAGACTCCATTTCTTTTAGCAAAAGACCTTTGCAATGCAGTAATCCTAGGTATTTCTTTCATTCAACTTTGCAAATCTTACCTAGTTACGAACAAAGGCATTCATATGGATTATCCCACAAGCAACGTTCCATTTCCTTTTCATAAGCCTCCAACTTATGAAATCATTCATTCTTCAAGAAGCACTAGATAAAATTAAACTCAGGGGGCAAAGCCGACCATATGCAAGCGTATGTATTAAAGTAGGTGGTAGAGCCGACCGAATGCAAGTATGTTAAAGAAAGATTAAAACATAAAATCTAACGGCAGAGCTGTCCAAAAGTGTTATTAAAAATATGACATTAAAATACAAATATTAAAAAAAATTAAAACATAAAAGCTTACAGGGTATAGAGCTCTTAAGTATTGATAGGACTTAGAGAGAGAAATGTATAGAGAGAAGTATCCGAAAATTGGGTGAAGGATTGAATTTGAAAATGGGAAATCTATTTGATTATAGTCAGCATAAATTTCAAACCATTCGAAGAAATTGATTTGTTGTTTAATAACATTTAGACTGTTATAGAAAATTGATTGGATTTTCTTCCTTTCTTCTCCTTTATACTTGTTTAAAAACCAAATTCTTTTAAGATGATTTTCAAGAAGAGAGACCTGATTCCAAGAGATTAGTCTTGGAACAGATAGATAAGACCTTTAGATCTGTCTGAAAGAGAACTGTTTCACCTTTGTGAGTAGTTCTCATAGCTCCAGTGTTAAATGAAGAACTCATTGCCTTATACTGGATTCTGTAAATAATTACTATTGGAAGAGAGCCAGCTTTAGTCTTATAATTTGATGTCTTAACGTTTAGGGTCAAGGCATCTAAAATATTTCTATCCTTAAGGGAGTCTGTGAAGTTATGGAAACAGACGAAATAAATTGGTCTATTGCAAAGACTGATTTCTACCATTCCTAGCTTTGAATAATTGAATTCTAAAAATCTAGAATCTCTAAGACATAGTAGGAGTGATGTGTCCAATCCTTCTCTGGATAAAGGCTTAGCGGCTATTTGTACTAAACCAAAATGAATGTAATTATATTTCTTTCTATATTTGTCAACAGATTTGATATTGAGAAGTTTGATTTCCTCATAATCTAATTCTAGAGGAATAGTCTGCTCAATGGTAGACATGTGATAATCACTTGTCAAGCTCCATTTTTTGGACTTGTAAATTGTTGACTGATGCTTGGAAATTTTTCAGTCGTCAATTGATTGCTGCAAATCAGAGAAACTGATCTCTTTTTTTAGCTTAAAATTGGAAGAAGATGAGGAGGAGGAAGAACTCATAGATCTAGAAGAGAGGGACTGAAAGTATGACATATCAATAATTAAAATTGCTTCCTATCCTTGGCTCGAGAGAACAAGTGGCTTCAAAAAAAAGTTATTCAAGTTTTTAACTCTACTGTATGTGGAAGAGTCAGATCTGGCGTTAAACTTCATAGATCTATAAATTATATGATCTTTTAAGAGATTTGTTCAGATCTTATCTTACCATTTTGCTTAGTGTTAGATGTAGAGAGTAGATCTATAAGTATACTAATTCTTTTACTCAAAGGGCTAATTTTTATGATTGTTTTATGAAGAATTACTTCTGGATGACCCAAAGGTTTTACAACCATCTGCAAGCCTACCAGGTATATTTACAGGCATCACCTCGCCATAATCCCTAGGAACCACGCTTACAGTGCAGATCCGAACGGATCCTAGTGCCATCTTCAAAGATTCTTCGTATTACAAGCATATGTTAACCATTTTATGAAAAGAATCAGTAGATCTATAGATCTATCATTAGATCTAATATCTTTGCACTATAACAAGATAATGTAAGAACAACCCTCAAACACCATAAATAAACAGATCCATGAGTTTCAAACTAGATCTGCCAGTACCACATAACAGTATGTTAAAAACAAGAATCACATCCTTATTTCCCCACTGGCTCTGCTACCAGAGGGGTGGAAACTAGTCCCCGAAGGGGTAGAGGGGCTCTTAAATCCGAGGGATGTAAGGAACAAGAAGCACTAAATAAAATTAAACTCAAGCAGCAAAGCCGACCAGGTCACAACCTCTCCAGAAGAACCAAACTGGTTCATCCAGACTCCATTTCTTTTAGCAAAAGACCTTTACAATGCAGTAATCCTAGGTATTCCTTTCATTCAACTTTGTAAATCATTGAAGTTGTGTCTTGTCCAGAATTTGATCTAGCAATTTATCAGTAAACTGGATGGATCGTTGAATAGGATTAATAGTCCCTTGTTGGATGTTATGACCAAGAAACCTGATATTTGTCTGGAATAAGTTGTACTTAGTTCTAGACAGAGCTAATCCATTTTCTTTTATAGTGTTAAAAAAAATACCTAGATGTTTGAAATGTTGGTCGATGTTTGTTGAAAAAACTAAGACATCGTATATATAAGTTATAACAAAACTGGAATATGGATTAAAGATATCATTCATCATCTTCTAAAATTCAGAAGGAGCATTCTTTAATCCGAATGGCATCACGTTCCATTCATACTGTCCGAAAGGGACTGTGAAAGCAGTCTTATACCTGTCTTTTGGGTCGATTTGTACTTGCCAAAATCGAGATTTTAAATCGAATTTAGAGAAAATTATGGCAGCATGGACTCTTTGTAATAAGTGCTTCTTGTTAGGAATAGGGTACCTAATCTATCTAAGTGCTGCATTAAGGGGTTTGTAATTGATAGCCAAGTGAGGGACTCCGCGCTCGATTTCGGAGTTTTTGTTGACATAAAATGCCGCACAACTCCAGGGAATTTTGAAGGAGAAATAATCTTTTACTCTAAGAGATCGTTGATCTCTTCTTGACAATGCATTGTAAGCTCGTGATTCAATTGAATGGGCCGAGCTTTGGTTAGGATATTTTTCTCATCAAAGTAAGACTCGTAAGGAAGCCCAACAATGTGCCTTTTTCGTTTCCAAAATACCATAGGCAGATCGGAACAAAGCTCCTATTGAATTCTAGCTTCTGAACTTTTAATTTTAGAAGAGAATACAGAGTCAGTCAATTGTTTCTGTATTCTTTGAAAAGCTACTTCTTCTTTTAAAAATATAATTTGCTTTTCTTTATTTTGTAAAGATTGAATGATTTCATTAGTTGGAGGCATATGAAAAGGAAATAGAACGTTGCTTGTGGGATAATCCACATGAATTCCTTTGTTCGTAAATAGGTATGGTTTGCAAAGTTGAATGAAAGGAATACCTAGGATTACTGCATTGCAAAGGTTTTTCGCTAAAACAAATGGAGTCTGGATGAACCAGTTTGGTTCTTCTGGAGAGGTTGTGACCTTTATAAAAGGAAGTTTGTAAGAGATTTTAAGTTTTTCACTATTGGCGGCCCTTAGGCGTTCTTTGGTTTTTACGAAAAACTTAGTTGGAATGACACTTTCTTCGATATAGCTTCTGTCTGCACCAGTGTCGAATAAGGCTATGCTAGTTCAAACAAAAGACTTGCTAATGATGAGAGTTACCTTAACGTGGTACTCCTAAATCCTAATAGAGGAAAGATTTCCTAAGAAGGATTCTGTTTCATCGTCGTCTTGGTCAGAGGTTGCAACGACCTGTACAGCCTCTATGAGCTTTTGTGACTCATTAGATATTTGTTGGAGGACAAGCCTATCTAGTTCTTGTTTAGCTTTTATTTCCCTAATCTCTTCCTTTAGGTGTGCTATCTCAGATTGACGGTCCTAAATGGTCACCTTTTCTACCTTAGGATTATCAGAGGGAAATCTCGCAAGAATATCAGTAATATTGTAGGTATTGACTACCTGGGGATGATTTTGAAAAGTTGAGGACGAGGATGTTGAAGGCTTATTAAGGACTGTCTTAAGTTTTCCTAAATAATCCTTTTTAAGTTCAGGATCTTGAAGATCACCAATCACTTCTAGAAGAATATCTTGTTCTTTTGTAAGAACATTGATCTGAGGGAGGTCATCCTGGTCAGTCCCTTGTGAAGAAGTAGAAGTTGAATCTAGATCATCTTCAAGTATGTTGTTAAATTGCTCATCATCGGACATTTCATTATCTGTAATAAGCGAAGATTCACTTAATTCAACAAGCAATTTCTCTATTTTATTTAGAGTAGGTTCGTCAAGTTATAGGCTCTCGATCTTTTGAGAGACTTTGCAAAACATGGCGATATGGTCTGGCTTTCCACACTTGACACATTTTCCAGTGGAAGTAAAAGTATTTCCATCTTTATGAAAAGATTTAGAAGACTTATTTTTTGTATAGGACGGTTTCCCTTTGCTATTGAAATTTTATTTTCTAATATTGGATGAATCGGGTTTAGAAGTCTGTTTCTTATGTGGCTTACTACCGCACGAAGGAAGACCAAATTGTTCGCAGAAACTTCCTAAATCTCTACATCTTTGTGCCCTATCCTTGGCAAGTTGCCTAAGAATTTTATCTTGCCTGCAGACTTTAAGAGCAACTTGTTGAATCTGGCTAACTATCTGGAAGTAGGTGATCTGATCGTAGGGAACAATGTCATCGGAATATTGACTCTGAAATTCTTCCTTAACTAAATCTATAAGGGATTTAGGCAGGCCATCTAGGAATTTTTCTTTCCAATAAGGGAGATTCCCATCTGGTCTTTCGTAGATTCTGGTGAGCAAGGAATCCTTATACCACCTAATGTCTTAAAGAGTTTTGCATTTAAGGTTGTTGAGTATTTCAATGGATTTTTCTCTAAAAATACTTGGACATCCTACGAAAGTTTTGATGATTGTGTAAATCAATGTGTTGATAGAATGAGGAATTGGTTCACCATCTTTTAGGATCGGTTGTCCTAATTCATCTAATTTTGCGGCTTGGAAAATTTGCTGTTTTTCCTCGTCGCTTAAATGTGTATCCCACCATCCCTTAAGTTGGCCTGTAAAACCAGCGACTAAGACATGAGTGATACTCTGGTCGGAATAATTGTGGGTGGTTTTGTAAGTAGTTGTTACCATGGTCATCTGCTACAATTTAGCAAGAATATTATATTCGGAACATCTGTCGATATTCCACTCATATATATTATGAGCGTTATAATTATTCTGCATGGTATTGGTCTTTCTTCTAAGACCACATCTGAATGTGTAGCTCCAGGGTAATAGAGTTTTTGAGGCTTTCGCTTGTTACTTAATTGGTGGCAATTCTTGAGGAGGTTTCTCCTCTAAGGAAATTTGTGAAAATTACTGAGATTCGTTATCTGAGTCGGTTTCTCCTAAAGCTCCTACGAACCTAGAAGAAGATGTCTCTTCAGTCTGTCGGATAGAGTGTCCTGGACTGCTAAGGATTTCTCTATTTCCGCTATTCTCTATTGAAGTTCATAGAGTTTGGGAGAATCCTCAGAACGCTACATAACAAGCTCTCTAGTATGGGTTCTAGGGATCTCGTATGGTTTAAATAATGGAGTTGTAAGGGTAGAAGGTCCTATTGTTGGTTTCTTCAGAGAAGATGAAGATGAATTTTAAACTAAGTACTCTCCAAGAGTTTGTAAATACTTGTTCGAAAAATTATTTCATTCAAAAATATTTTTAATATCTTTGAAACTAAGTATTCTTCAAGATACTAAAAGTATTTTTGAACAAAATAATTATACGAACAAGTATTTGCAAACTCTTGGGGAATACATAGTTTCAAATTCATCTTCATCTTCTCTGAAGAAACCAACAGTAGGACCTTCTCCCCGTACAACTCCATTATTTAAACCATACGAGATCCCTAGAACCCGTACTAGAGAGCTTGTACGAATTTTCCCAAACTCTGTGCGAATTTTCCCACCGTTCTGCACCGTTCTGCGAATTTCCCCAAACTCTCTAAACTTCAATAGAGAATAGCGAAAATAGAGAAATCCTTAGTAGTCCAGGACACTCCAGTCCGACAGACTGAAGAGACATCTTATTCTAGGTTCGTATGAGCTTTAGGAGAAACCGACTCAGATAACAAATTTGAGCTATTTTCACAAATTTCCTTAGAGGACAAACCTCCTCCAGAATTGGCACCAATTAAGTCAGAGTTTTCCAACGGGCGAAAGCCTCAAAACCTCTATTATCCTAAAGCTACACATACAGATGTGGTCTTAGAAGAAAGACCCAATACCATACAGAATAATTATAACGCTCATAATATATATAAGTGGAATATCGATGGATGTTTCGAATATAATATTCTTGCTAAATTGTAGCAGATGACCATGGTAGCAACTGCTTACAAAACCACCTACTATTGTTCCGACCTCAGTACTACTCATGTCTTAGTCGCTGGTTTTACAAGCCAACTTAAGGGGTGGTACGATACCCATTTAAGCAACGAGGAAAAATAGCAAATTTTCCAAGCCGTGAAGTTAGATGAATTAGGACAACCAATCCTAAAAATGGTGAAACAATTCCTGATTCTATCAACACGTTGATTTACACAGTCATCAAAACTTTCGTAGGATGTCCAAGTAATTTTAGAGAAAAATCCTCGGAAATACTCAACAACCTTAAATGCAAAACTCTTTCAGACTTTAGGTGGTATAAGGATTCCTTCCTCGCCAGAATCTACGAAAGACCAGATGAGAATCTCCCTTATTGGAAAGAAAAATTCCTAGATGGCTTGCCTAAATCCCTTAAAGATTTAGTTAAGGAAGAATTTCAGAGTTAATATTCCATGACATTGTTCCCTACGATCAAATCACCTACGGCCAAATAGTTAGCCAGATTCAACAAGTTGCTCTTAAAGTCTACAGGCAAGATAAAATGCTTAGGCAACTTGCCGAGGATAGGGCACAAAGACGTAGAGACTTAAGAAGTTTCTGCGAACAATTTGGTCTTCCTTCGTGCGGTAGTAAGCCACATAGGAAAAAGACTTCTAAACCCGATTCATCCAATATTAGAAAATACAATTTCAATAGGAAAGGGAAACCTTCCTATACAAAAAATAAGTCTTCTAAATCTTTTCATAAAGATGGAAAGACTTCTACTTCCACAGGCAAATGTTTCAAGTGTGGAAAGACAGGCCACATCGCCAAGTTTTGAAAAGTCTCTCAAAAGATCAAGAGTCTACAACTTGACGAACCCACTCTAAATAAAATAGAGAAATTGCTTGTTGAATTAAGTGAATCTTCGGATATTACAGATAATGAAATGCCCGGTAATGAGCAATTTAACAACATACTCGAAGATGATCTAGATTCATCTTTTACATCTTCACAAGGGTGTGACAAGGACGACCTTCCTCAGATCAATGTTCTTACAAAAGAATAAGATCTTCTTCTTGAAGTGATTGGTGATATTCAAGATCCTGAACTTAAAAGGGATTATTTAGGAAAACTTAAGACAGTCCTTAATAAGCCTTCAACATCCTCGTCTTCAACTTAAGTTCTTTGACAGCATTGGAGGGGTTTAAGCAGAATGCTTAATCCCGGAATAAAATCGCAAATATAGTTGACACAACCAAGAAATCTTTGAAGTTATGTCTAATTATATATATATATATATATATATATATATATATATATATATATATATAGGAAAATTTGTGCGGTATACCCATTGAAAACGCTAGTTAACTTCAAATACATTTGAAATATTTATGTTACATTCTATTCCTACTTTATAAAACTTTATTTTTTTTTACATCTTTATTGTCATTATTTTCCATTAAACAAACCTTTTAAAGAACTAGATTATCTCTCACTCCAACTCGATAAATCCCTTAATATACTCCATTGTCCCACAGAATTAGAATTATACATTTTCACCAAAAAATCTGAACCTAATAATTTCTCTTGGTCCAAATAAATAACCTTCTCTATTCTTTCCTATGACTTGTGGCCGCATAAAGGAGGAGGAGGGGACTACAGGGCTGCGAACGCTGAGCATCTGTACCTCAAGTCTCAACACCGACAGTCAACCCGAGCAATCTGCTGACCACCGCTGGGACCGACTCCAAAATCTGCACAAGACGTGCAGAGTGTAGTATGAGTACAACCGACCCCATGTACTCTGTAAGTGTAGAGCCTAACCTCGATGAAGTAGTGAGGAGGCTAAGGCGGGTCACTTACAATATAACTTGTACGCAATAAAAAAATAATGATAGAAACGGAAAATACGGAAACGAAATAAGGCAGTTAACGAGACCACCATTGTAACGACCTGACCGATCGTTTTGAGAATTAGCATCTCGTTCAGTGGCTTAAGGTCTTGAGCAGCTTTGTATTATGTGTTATGACTTGCATGTGTGGTCGAGTTCGATTTTCGGATGATTTGAGGTCTATTTGGAAGAAGGATTCTTGTTTTAGAAGCTTAAGCGATAAGAGTTGACTGGAGTTTTGGCTTTTGTGTAGACGAATCCGAAATGGCATTTTGATAATGTCAATAGTTTTGTGTGGTGATTTTGGACTTAGGTGTGCGTCCAGATTTGGATTTGGAGGTCCGTAGGGTAATTTGAAGCATTTTCGGTGAAAATTTAGAAGTTGAAATTTTGGAAGGTTGAGAGGTTTGACCGAGAGATGACTTCAGTGATATCGGGGTCGGAATGCGATTCCGAGAGTTGGATTAGCTTAGTTATGTCATTTGGGACTTGCATGCAAAATTTGACGTCATTCCAGGTTCATTTCATATGTGTCGGCACGAATTTGGAAGTTGAAAATTTGAAAGTTCATAAGTTTGATTTGTGGTGCGATTCGTAGTTTCGGTATTTTTGATGTTATTCGAGGCCTCGAACAGTTTCGCTTTGTGTTATATTCGAGTGTTTGTCATTTTCTTCATATTTTGAGATATAGGCCTCGGATTTAGGCGATTTTGAGGGGTTCTTCACGTGGTTATTTGGGGTAAGTGATCTTTACCCGATTTTAATTTTTATTCATGATTTTATCTTTGTTTTTATCATTAAATTAGTGAATTAAGTTGGAATTTGGGGAAAAATTGTAAAATCTTTCAAAAGTGTAAAATGATAATTTGAAGGATGAATTGATGTCGGAAATTGATAATTTTGGTATGGTTGAACTCCTATCGGAATTGGTGGTCAGGTTTTGTGACTTTTATCGGGTTCCGAGGTGTGAGATAGGGGGTTGACTTTTTAGTTCTTGTTAAATATTGAAGATTTATTATCTGAAATTATTTCCTATGAGTTTTATATGTGATTTGAAGTTATTTTGGCTAGATTTGAGCCGTCCTGAGGTTGTTTCACTTGAGAAAGTCATTTTAGAGTATCGGTCTAGCTTCTTTGAGGTAAGTATCTTTCCTAAATTTGTGTGGGGGAACTATCCCATAGGATTTGAGTCATTTGTGATAATTATGTCATGTGAAGGCCGTGTACGCGAGGTGACGAGTACGTGCGCGGGCTTATTTGTGAAAATTTGACCGTTAGAGCTCTTAGGTTCTTATGTTCGTTACATATGAAGTTGTTTGTCATATTAAATCTCCCATTTACTAAATTCACCCTTATGTGTCTTAATTTGGAATTAATGGCTTCATGTTCTATCCTTATTGTCGATTAAACTCTTATGTGCCTTAACTGAAGTTGTTGCATCTTTTATCGTCATACTATCATTTTCGTAATTGCCTAACCTTAATTGAAATCATTATTATCTTTCCGTAATTGCTTGACCTTAATTGAAATAATTATATCTCTTCCATAATTGCTTAGACTTAATGGAATTTTGTTATCCCTTTCATTGTTGACGTATTCTAATTTGGGGTTATTGATTCATGCTATCTCTCTTGTTGTCGAATTGCACTTTCGTGGAATCATTGTTACACATTACCTCTCCTTTGTTGAACTATTCTTGTTGAGACTATTATTTCCCTGTTGTGTCTTTCTTTGTGAGTTCGTTCTTCCGTTTCTTTGTGTTCTGAAGTTTTTGTGTTGATTTACTTGTCGTATTCTCGTGTTATTGTTGTTGTTGCTGTTTTATATAGTGCTATTGAGCCGAGGGCTATGCGTGGTTGTGATATTTAAACTGTTTTAAGGAAATGTTGTGGCATATGGACACATATTGTGAAATTCATTTGTATAGTTATTATGTTTCGGCACACATGTTATTGTTGAAAGGATTGTTATTGTGTTTGTACGAGATTTCTGCCGTGCGGTTCTATTGTGTTTGCACGAGGCTTCTGTCGTGCGGTTGTTATTGTTTTGCACGAGGTTTCATCGGTGTTGTTATTATTATTGATACGCATGCGGTGGTATAAGGTCTGGGTGTTGAAATGCATGCGCTGCGACAAGGTGGGCTTGAAACGCGTGGCTAGTAGGGGAACTACTAGAAGCCATGCGGTGTGATAAGGTGGGCTATAACGCGGCATGCTCTTTCAGGAAAAATAATTTTTAAAACTAAATATAAAGGCTCCCGCGGTTATATAAGGAAAGTTGTGATTCATTTTATGATTTGGGGCTACGAGGAAGTACCTCGGTGGGCTCTTCTTGTCATTTCCCATTCTTTTGTACTTGTTTTTTATTGTTGTTTCCTAAGCATACTATTAATTGTCTTCCTCCGTGTTGCAATATTTGCTTATTTCTATGTAGCTAATCTTGTTGTGCTTGCCATTGCTTCAACTTCATTGTTCTCTTGCTTACACTATACATTTCGTGGTGATCGTTTCTTATGTGCCATTCATTGTCTCTAAACTTATTGACTTGAATTGTGGTAGAACACTTGCACAAGCATACACGTAGATAAATCATCCATATCGACCTAAGAAGATGAATCCTGATGTTTTGACTAGTTACATGTACCCTCGTGTACTTGCCTTATGTGTGAGAGTTATCCTGTTGGCATGTGAGTTGTCCGTACAGTCATGAGTCATTATTATTGGTTGCACATGATTGGTCCGTGCAGATATTTGATATTGTCATTCCTTGGGCACTGTTGTTATGTTTTGTAATATGGGCACAAGATGTCAAGTGATTAGGGTTCACGAATTGGGACCCGTGATTTGTGATTTTAAGGTTTGGTACTTCGTGGAAATTCTTGGATAACCCTGGTGTGAAAGCAGTTGTTCCTACTGAGTTTTCACTTGTCTTCCCTTATTTGGTTTCATCAGATTGAACTTTGTTCAGGTTACTCTACAGTGTTATTACATGTTGTGTCGTGTTGCTTACTGTTGCTTTTAGTCCCTATTATAAACATTGTATTATTATTGTCATCATGCCTAGCTTATTATTGATATTGTTCCCTGTTAGTTCTACATTTATACTTGTTCAGGTGTTTAGTCCAGTGGGTGTCTTGACTGTCCCTCGTCACTATTGTACCGAGGTTAGTCTTGCTACTTACTAGGTACCGTTGTGGTGTACTCATACTACGCTTCTGCACATTTTTGTGCAGATCCAGGTACCACGGCTATTGTTGGTTATTAACTAGTTGGTCGAGCATTATTGTGGAGACTTAAGGTAAACCTGCCGTAGTTCGCAGGCCTCGGAGTCACCTTCTGATACTGTACTTGAACTGTTTAATTCTATTCCGAACAGTTGTGTTTAGGGATTTTCCTAGCAAATTCAGTAGAACTTATGACTTGTACTACCGGTTTTGGAATTTTATTTCATGTTGTAAATATTGAGTTCATTTAGAAATATCCGGTTTCTGCTTAATAGTTATGTTGGTTAATTTCTGTCAATTTTTCAATAAGTGTTAGGCTTACCTAATCGTAGAGACTAGGTGCCATCACGACTTCATACAGAGAAAAGTTGGGATCGTGACAAGCTGGTATCAGAGCTCTAGGTTCATAGGTGCTGCGAGTCATAAGTGAGTTTAGTAGTCTTGTCGAACAGTACGGAGAAGTTTGTACTTATCTTCAAGAGTCTACGGAACTATTAGGATAGTTTCACTTCATTCATTCCTATTGTGCGACTTTATTGATCTCGGAGTTTGAAACCTTATCTTTCTATTCTTTCACAAATGGTGAGGACATGAGCTGCAGTTACAAATGACGCTGCACCTAGAGCCGGTGTTGCTTGGGGCCGGGACAGAGGCAGAGGCCGAGGAGGAGCATGTGCTACAGCTAGAGCATCTGTCAGAGCAGTTATTGAGGAGCCGCCAGTAGCTTCTGTTGAGGGAAAGGCACCGGAGGCGCCTGTTGTGACCCCACGATTTCAGGAGACTTTAGCACAGTTCCTGAGCATGTTTGGTACATTGTCCCAGGCGGGGTTAATTCTAGTTGCACCAGCTACTTCACAGATCGGGGGAGGAGCTCAGACTCCCGCCGCCCGTACTCCTGTGCAGCGAGTTCATGTTGGTCAGATTCCAGGTGTCATGCTGACACGGCCTGTTATCCTAGTTCAGCCTGTGGTTAGGGAAGCTGCATCTTGAGGAAGAACAACTTAGATTTGCGTGGTTCAAGAAGTATTACCTTCCTACTTTCAGTGTTTTGGCTTTAGAGGATGCGAATGGGTTCCAAAGGGAGTGCTACCACATTCTCCGCACTATGGGTATTGTGGAGACGAACGGGGTTGCTTTTATTACAGTCCAGCTTAAGGGAGCGGCATATCAGTAGTGGCGAGCGTATGAGTTGGGTAGTCCGGTCGGTGCAGTTTCACTTTCTTGGGTTCAGTTTTCAGGGATGTTCTTGAGAGAGTTTGTTCCCAGACCCTTCGGAAAGCGTGGCGTATGGAGTTTGAGCAACTGCACCAGGGCACTATGTCGGTGTTAAAGTGTGTCGTTAGATTCGGTGATTTGTCCAGGCATGTACCTATTTTGGGTTCTACAGTCAGAGAGCGAGTCTGCAGGTTCATTGTGAGGCTCAATCATGATATCCAGTTCAGCATGGCTCGGGGGTTGGAGTCGGATGTTCCATTTCAGCAGGTAGTAGAGATCGCTTGCCGATTAGAGGGCATGCAGGACCAGGAGAGGCCTCGTAGACCGGGAAGATATACTGGTCCCTATTTTGGAGGCAGAGTAAGGCATGGTAGAGGTTTTGTGGGGCAGCCAGTTCAGTTTGCACTTCAGGCTTCGCAAGGTGTTCTAGGTGCCCATGGGTCTCAGGGCACCCGTGCCGGACAGCTTCCACAGCCACGTCAGCGGAGAGGTTGCTTGAGTGTGGAGATACCAGCCACATGGTGAGAGATTGTCCCAGACTCCGGACAGATGTGTCACAGCGGGGTACTCAGGATATGAGTTCTGCTCCAGTTGCTAATATCCATGCACCGCTATCTTGGAGTGCAGGTCAGGCGAGTAGAGGGTGCCGAAGAGAGGGAGGCCCGACCCGTTAATGTGTTTCTACGATAGGGCTAAGGCTGCTGCACCATATGATGTCTCACAGGAATGGGTTCGATTTGTTATAGAGGAACATCATTCGTATTTTGTTTCAGTTCTACTTATCAAGGTGATTCCTCCTATTTAGCTTCACACACAGGTGAGTTTCGCGATTTGGTACTCTGTTTATGTGTTAACCCCTGTTAGGAGATTATATAGTGGTAGCTCGTGTCTATCGTGTTATTTTAATTCATTATGGAGAGCTATGAGACTAGAAATGACTTTCTTTTACTCATTCCGGCAGTTTTGATGTGATTTCTAGGTGTTACAACTTGTGATTTAGATGCTCTACCGGTGTGAAAGATCAGTATGTGTTGTGATTTTGTTGGCGAAATTGAGTTAGTGGAAGGTTTTGGTTGGTATGATGTGTATACTAGTTGTGACTCCGAGCTGAGGATGGAGTCCTCGCATTTTCATAAGGTCAATACTTTGAACCAGGCTACGTGCCGCGTGAAAGTTATACAAGGATGAGATCCTTGTAATTAGTACATATGTTTTTATTCTCCCTTGTGAAATTGGTATGTAATATGGTACTAATGGGGAGTTGTTCCTGTCGAGATTGTTTGATAGTTCCTTCATGTGTTTCCTTATATATTCAGTCATACTCGTGTTGTGCTTATTGAGTTTTAGCTTGCGAGGTGTGTGCCCAGGTGGTGTTAGATGTGACTTGTTGATTCGGGTGAATAGTTATGAGGTCTTCATGTTTCTTGAATTGTTTTCAGTGTTGTGAAGGTTTCAAACAGGGTTCTAGCGGTTAAGAGGCTAATTGTCGGTGCTGGATTTGACTATGGGCAGCTATTGTGGCAAGAGTTATTGTTAAGGGCATATGTGTGATGCGTTACGTCATGTGGTTGTATCTTGTGGGTGTAGGCATAAGTTGTTGCAGCTGGTTGAGGCTGCTATTGTGTGTTGATATAGGAACCGGGTCTCTTGGTAATGATTAAATGGTGAGAAATTTGATTCTAAGGTTTACCAGTGTGGGTGGAAGGGATAATTTTTAGTTGGGATGGTGTCGCCGGGCCTATGTGGATTGGGGTGACATGGGATCACCCGCGGGTGTATGTATGGTAAGTTCACTTAGTAATTTGATGACTTCGGAATGGTTCTTGACACTTTCGAGGACGAACATTTGTTTAAGAGGGAGAGAATGTAACGACCCGACCGGTCGTTTGGAGAATTAGTCTCGTTCGATGGCTTAAGGTCTCGAGCAACTTCGTATTATGTGTTATGAATTGCGTGTGTGGTCGAGTTCGATTATCAGATAATTTGGGGTCAATTTGGAAGAAGGATTCTTATTTTAGAAGCTTAAGCAGTTAAAGTTTACCAGAGTTTTGACTTTTGTGTAGATGACTCCAAAATGGCATTTTGATGATTCCAATAGTTTCGTGTGGTGATTTTGGACTTAGGCGTGCGTTCGGATTTGGATTTGGAGATCCGTAGGGTAAATTCAAGCATTTCGACGAAAATTGGAAAGTCGAAGTTTTAGAAGATTGAGAGGTTTGACCAAGAGTTGGCTTTAGTGACATCGGGGTCGGAATGCGATTCTGAGAGTTGGATGAGCTCCATTATGTCATTAGGGACTTGCATGCAAAATTTAGCGTCATTCCGGGTTGATTTGATATGTTTCGGCACACGTTTTGGAAGTTGGAAAATATGAAAGTTCATAAGTTCCATTCGTGGTGCAATTGGTAGTTTCGGCATTTTTTGATGTGATTTGAGGCCTCGAGTAGGTCCGCATTGTGTAATAGGACTTTTTGGTATATTCGGACAGGGTCCCGAGGGGCTCGGATGAGTTTCGGACGAGTTTCAGATGGTTTTTGTCCTTTTGGTTAGGCCTGGTTCTAGTGTGTTGCACCTACGCATTTTGGAGTGCAGGTGCGGAATCATTTATGGGGAGATGCAGTCGCTTCTCCGAGTTGGACCTGGGCTGGAGTTCTGCTTCTGCGGATTTAAGAATGCAGGGGTGTGGCCATATCTGCGGTGAGCCCGTCGCAGGCTCCAGTTGGAAGTTCGCTTATGCTGTTCATGCGGCACTTCTGCGGCATCGCCGATGCGATGGGAAGCTCGCAGGTGCGACAAATGGGCTGCTAAGTGAGGGCCGAAGATGTGAGATTTTACTCGCAAAAGAGAGATTGCAGGTGCAAAATCTTTGTTCGCAAATGCAGAAAGTGCTGGGCAGAGAGGTTATATTCGAGGGTTTGCCATTTTCTTCATAGTTTGAGATATAGACCTCGGATTTAGGCAATTTTTGAGGGGTTCTTCACGTGGTTATTTGGGGTAAGTGATGTTTACCCGGTTTTGATTTTATCTCATGATTTTATCTTTGTTTTAATCATTAAATTAGTGAATTAAGTCGGAATTTGGGAAAAAATTGTAAAATCTTTCAAAAGTGTGAAACGAAGATTTGAAGGACGAATTGATGTCGAAAATTGATAATTTTGGTATGGATGAACTTGTATCAGAATGGGTATTCAGGTTTTTGACTTTTATCGGGTTCTGAGGTGTGGGCTGGGGGTTGACCTTTTAGTTCTTGTTAAAGATTGAAGCTTTATTATTCGGAACTGTTTCCTATGACTTTTATTTATGATTTGAAGTTATGTTGACTAGATTTGAGATGTTCGAAGGTTGTTTCACTCGAGAAGGTCATTTTAGAGTATCGGTCTAGCTTCTTTGAGGTAAGTATCTTGCTTAACTTTGTGTGGGGGAACTACCCCTTAGGATTTGAGTCATTTGTGCTAATTGTATCATGTGAAGGCCGTGTACGCGAGATGACGAGTAGGTGCGCGGGCTTATTTGTGGAAATTTGACCGTTTAGGGCTCTTAGGTTCTTATGTTCATTAGATATGAAGTTGTTTGCCATGTTAATCCCCCATTCGCTAAATTCACCCTTACGTGTCTTAATTGGAATTAATTGCTTCATGTTCTACCCTTATTGTCGATTAAACTCTTGTGTGCCTTAACTGAAGTTGTTGCATCTTTTATCGTCATGCTATCATTTCTGTAATTGCTTAACCTTAATTGAAATCATTATTATCTTTTCATAATTGCTTAATCTTAAGTGAAATAATTATAGCTCTTCCATAATTGCTTAGCCTTAATGGAAGTTTGTTATCCCTTTCATTGTTGACGTATTCTAATTTGGGGTTATTGATTCATGCTATCGCTCTTGTTATTGAATTGCACTTTCGTGGAATCATTGTTACACATTACCTCTCCCTTGTTGAACTATTCTTGTTGAGACTATTATTTCCCTGTTGTGTCTTTCTTTGTGAGTTCGTTCTTCTGTTTCTTTGTGTTCTGAAGTTCTTGTGTTGATTTACTTGCCGTATTCTCGTATTATTGTTGTTGTTGTTGTTGTATACAGTGTTGTTGAGCCGAGGGCTATGCGTGGTTGTGATACTAAAACTGTATTGTGAAATTCATTTGTATAGTTATTATGTTTTGGCACACATGTTATTGTTGAAAGGATTGTTATTGTGTTTGCACGAGGTTTCTGCCGTGCGGTTCTATTGTGTTTGCACGAGGTTTCATCGGTGTTGTTATTATTATTGATACGCATGCGGTGGTATAAGGTCTGGGTGTTAAAACGCATGCACTGAGACAAGGTGAGCTTGAAATGCGTGGCTAGTAGGGGAACTACTAGAAGCCATGTTGTGTGATAAGGTGAGCTAAAACGCGGGATGCTATTTTGTGAAAAATAATTTTTAAAACTAAATATAAACGCTCCCGCGGTTATATAAGGAAAGTTGTTATTCATTTTATGATTTGAGACTACGAGGCGGTACCTCGGTAGGACTCTTGTTGTCATTTTCCCATTCTTTTGTACTTGTTTTTTTATTGTTGTTTCTTTAGCATACTATTAATTGTCTTCCTCCATGTTGCAAGTTTTGCTTAGTTCTATGTAGCCAATCTTGTTGTGTTACCCGTTGTTACAACTTCATTGTTGTCTTGCTTACACTGTACATTTCGTGGTGATTGTTTCTTATGTGCCATTCATTGTCTCTACTCTTACTTGTTGACTTGAATTGTGGTAGAAGACTTGCACAAGCATACACGTAGATAAATCATCCATATCGACCTAAGAAGATGAATCCTGATGTTTTGACTAGTTACATGTACCCTCGTGTACTTGCCTTATGTGTGAGAGTTATCCTGTTGGCATGTGAGTTGTCCGTACAGTCATGAGTCATTATTATTGGTTGCACATGATTGGTCCGTGCAGATATTTGATATTGTCACTCCTTGGGCAGTGTTGTTATGTTTTGTAATATGGGCACAAGATATCAAGTGATTAGGGTTCACGAATTGGGACCCGTGATTTGTGATTTTGAGGTTTGGTACTTCGTGGAAATTCTTGGATAACCCTGGTGTGAAAGCAGTTGTTCCTACTGAGTTTTCACTTGTCTTCCCTTATTTGGTTTCATCAGATTGAACTGTGTTCAGGTTACTCTACAGTGTTATTACATGTTGTGTCGTGTTGCTTACTGTTGCTTTTAGTCCCTATTATAAACATTGTATTATTATTGTCATCATGCCTAGCTTATTATTGATATTGCTCCCTGTTAGTTCTACATTTATACTTGTGCAGGTGTTTAGTCTAGTGGGTGTCTTGACTGTCCCTCGTCACTACTCTACCGAGGTTAGTCTTGCTACTTACTAGGTACCGTTGTGGTGTACTCATACTACGCTTCTGCAGATTTTTGTGCAGATCCAGGTACCATGGCTATTGTTGGTTATTAACTAGCTGGTCGAGCATTATTTAACCATATCAATCCACCCTTATTTAACATGTTGCGGCGCGCAACCCGATCCCACCATATCAGCCCATCCTTATTTCACCATATCAATCCACCCTTATTCCATCTGTTGCGGTATGCAACTCAATCCCACCACATCAATATAAATAAATTAATGAGTGCAATCAATTTAACAACTCAAATCACAAGAATCTCTAGGATTAACGAATATGAAGCAGAACCAGAAAGGAAGTCTCATGCCAAATTAGGAATTCACTATAATTATATTAAGCAGTAAGACAAGTCAGGTAGATGACAATTAAAGGGTCCAAGTAAGTCAATTAAGGCAAGTAACAATCAATCATGGGAGCATGGGAGAATCTAATATTTTTAACACTAGAATAATAATTGGCAAGTAGCAAGTAAAGGCAGGGAAGCATTTTAAGCATGTAACAGTTACGACATGGAATGAAGCAATTAATGAAATACGAAAAGAAGGGAGACAAGTATTTTGGTGGCGTATATACACTCGTCACCTCGCATATACGCCGCTACACATGAATTTCACATAGCACATAGCTCAAGGGTTCCTAATTCCCTCAAATCAAGGTTAAACTCAACACTTATCTCACTCCGCAATCCATTCAAAATTCAATCACGGCCTTGCCTTTTGAACGAGCCTCCAAACCAATCAAATCTAGCAAATTATTACCCAAATGATTCAAATTAAGCTTTAGAAACTACTCACTAATGAAAGAGGTTCGATTTAGATGATTACTGAAAAAGTCAACAAAAGTCAACCCACGAGCCCGTTTGGTCAAAATCCGAGGTTCGGACCAAAACCCGATCACCCATTCATCCCCGATCCCGGTTATGCAATTTGTTTCAAAATTCGACCTCAATTCGAGGTCTAAATTTTAATTTTACAAAAATTCCTAATTCTACCCAAATTTCTAATTTCTACCATGGAAATCCTATATTTAAGGTTGAAATTTTATGAAATGTAATGGGTAATTGAAAGAAAGTAGATTAGAGTCACTTACCAATGAAAGAAAAGCTCTTGGAAAAATCCCTCTATGGTGTTTAGAGTTGAGAATTTGAAAGGATGAGATAAAATCGTATTTTTCCCCTCTTTTACCTAGCTGCAGTTATCGCAATTGTGATACGAAGTTCGCGATTACGACTATCGCATTGTGATCAACTCTTCGCAAATGCGAAAAGTCTCAGAGCCCGTCAACATCACAAATGCGACATATTTATCGCAAATGCGAACATAGGCTGTCCGCAAATGCGAACATCTGACTCGGAAATGCGAGTCTGCCTTAGTCTGCCGATAGTCACAAATGCGACACAAAGTTCGCAAATGCGAACCTGCCTCCTTCGCATCTGCGGACTTCACTTTGCAAAAGCAAAGCTGACCCAGCCCCACCATTTTCGTATATGCAAGCCTGACCTTGCATTAGCGATCAGGTCCTCGCAAATGCGAGATCTGCAGACTTGATGCACCAACACTTTTCTAAGTTCAAAACATCACTCTGTGGCCTATCCAAAACTCACCCGAGCCCTCGGGGCTCCAAACCAAACATGCACACAAGTCACAAAAATATTATACGAACTCGCTCACATGATCAAAACATCAAAATAACACCTAGAACTACGAATCGGACACCAAAGTGAATGAATTTTTCAAAGAACTCAAGAACTTTCATTTTAACAACCGGACATCCGAATCACATCAAAACAACTTCATTTTGCACCAAAATTTGCAGAAAAATTATAAATATGGTAATGAAGCTATATCAAGTTTCGGAATCAAAATTCGGACTTGGTAGCAACAAAGTCAAACCACGGTCAAACTTATTAATTTTTTAAACCTTTAAGCTTCTAGGTTTAAATAATTTGCGATAATTCGAGCTAGGGATTTTCGAATTCGATTCTGGGCATACGCTCAAGTCCCAAATCACAATACGGACCCACGGGAACCATCAAAATAATGTCTAGGTTTGCTTGCTCAAAACGTTGACCGAAGTCAACTCAAATGAGTTTGTAAGGCACAATTTCACATTTTTATCAAATTTTCACATAAAAACCTTTCGGAAAAAGAGACGGACTGTGCACGTAAATCGAGAAAGGCTAAAAGGAGCTAATCGAGGTTTCGAAGCACAGAATTTTAGGTTTAAACTGTAAATGACCTATCGGGTCATCACGTATTCAAACCAAATATTATCACAATATTTTACTGTTCGATATATTATCCAAAACAAACATACCCAAATTACAATTAATTAATGAAGAATATAGTATTCAAACTAACATACCATAATATTCTAATAAAGAATACAATAGAAAATCAAACATATTACAATATTCTAATTTGGAATAAAGTATTCAAACCAAACATACTATAATATTCTAACTTAAAATATATTATTCAAATCAAACATACTTTTATTTATACTAGATTTTTCGCACGTGCGTTGTATGTAGAAGCTGAATCATGTAGTACATTTGTAAAATAAATAGTAATATTATTAAAATAAAACATTGAGTAATACATGAAAAAATAAAATATAAGTTTCTCTAAATGATTAGTATAGATCAACATATGGTGACTTATTTCTCGAGGTCAAGATGTTTCAATATATTCTATGAACCTATAAATAAACAATTACAGTTTAATTAACAATCAGAGTTTAATTAGACAATATGATTTTAATAAAGGCAATTGCCAATTCGATTGGAATTGTTCGAAGGAGGGGTGTAAATGGGTTGGTTGGTTCGGGTTTTTCAATTACCAAATCAAACCAATTGTATTGGGTTATTAAATCTAAAGATCAAACCAAACCAATAAAAGTCAAATTTTTTTATTTAGATTTTTCTCCGAATTTTTGGTTTTCGAAAAAAAATTTCTTAAAGTCTTCATAGTACAAAATATAAATTTTGTACTTCAAATAATTTTTTTTATTCAAGTTAGACAGAATTATATAGTATTTTTCAAGAAAATAACATAAATATGAGATGATTCATGACATTGTACTAAAATATTTAATAATAAAAATAATAAAATCATATAAAAAATAATATAATAATCCATAATAAAAATAAACATAATCTAAAATTAAAAAAGTTGCTAAAATAAGTACGACTAATAAGTATAATTATTTACATGACTAAATACTAAAAAAAAAAAAAAGTTACGCATTTTATCTAAACCATGAAAAAATTAAAAAAAAAAAATATCTAACACTATGATCATTCCTAGTACATGCAATTGAATTGAATTGAATTGAATGTCTTTTGTTATGATCAATATTGATTTGATTTTGGTTTGGAACCAATGATCGTTTTTTTTCAAACACCAAACTAAATCAAACCAAACTATAGTTGAATTTTTTTTTTTTAGTGTAACTCGATTTATCGATTTGATGCAAGTTGTCGGTTTTCTCTTATGCCCTAGTTCGAAGTATTTCCTTGCATTATTTTATTATTATGGTTCCTCCATCCTAACTCAATAAAGTTCTTTGTTTTCTTATCTATTGTGCATTTTCCTTGAATCAACACTTTGATAATGTCTCTTTAGCCACCCAAACTTCTCATCCTCTTTTGATTTACTTTCTAGTCTCCATAGTTGTAAGAGAAGAAATTAACAGACAAAGGAATGAAAAGAAGAAAAGGAAAACATGTTAGAAATACTTTTCAAGTATTATAAGGATACTATTTCTCTTCACATTTGTGTTTCAGTTGCTTAAATAAATGATGTGTAAGTGAAAGCCATTTTCGTATTTTCCACGAATGAAATTAGAGTTGTCCTTGCCTAGCAAATGATGATATGCATGGGAACAAAAATGCCTCTTCCGAAAGTAATATTGTATCCGATTCGGCGCCTCCATGGGTGAATTTTTGTAATGCTAATGATATCCTGGGCAAAGTTGCAGTACGGGTCCATCTAGTTGGTGCTAAATTACACCAACAGTTACAACTCTTCATTTTGAATTTTTCAAGGTCTTTTTTCTTTTAATTTTTTAATAAGTAAGATATTTATGTAAATAAGAGGAATTTTAGTAAAATTTAACTTTATCATTTTTAATGCAATATAAATATAGGTATAGATTTAACGCATGCATGGTGCACGTCTCCCGCAACTCAATAAGTATTTTTAATAAACACATAAATAATATTAAAATTATATTTGAGAAATAGATAATAAAAGTTAAAGACAGAACTGTGAGGTTTATTGAGCTTTATAATTACGAAGCAAGAATTATCTGACAATTGACAAATATATATACATATTATTAATCAAGGTACTTGATCCAATTTTTACCTTTAAAAATTATGAAAGTTGGTCGTATTTTTTCCTTCATGTGAACAAATAAACGGGGAAAAATCATAAAAATATCATACTTATCTCTGTTTTTTAATGTCCAAAATCAACGAAGGAAAGAAATTAACCAGAAACATATTATTATAATTGTAATCTATGAATACTAAATTAAACCAACATATACAAGGAAAAAAATTTAAAATTGTACTTCAACAATTACCAAGTATTAATATAATTTATTCTCATTCAACATACACGGAAAGAAATCAATAATTCAGAATAATACAAAATTATGGGATATAAAAAAAAAAAAAAATCATACCTTTGTATCTTTTTCAACCACAAAATTACTTGAGATTTTCTAGCATCAACGTTGCCCACAAAAGCTCCTAGTGAGAGCACAAAAAGAAGTGGTAGAATTTGGCGTTGAGCATTTTCGCAAAAACATTGAAATTCAATAAATTATACAAATTTGTATTAAGTGAAAGATTGTAAGAAGGGATTTATATATAGAAGGTTTGCGCACGATTTCTATTCGTTGTAAAAGAATGCATGAAAAGGCACGGTTAAACAAGACTTTCATTGCTAATGTGAAATGTTTTAACATACACAACCCTTCAGAAATTATAATTAACTTTTTTTAAAAAAATTAAGTAGGGTAATTAGATTTTTAAAAGGGGTAAAAAGATAATTTAATTTTTGACTTAAGGGCTTCTCACTTTTAATATAATATAAATTTATTGTGTATATATTATTTACTTAGAATATTAACATGCTTTAATAGTATATATTTTATTGTATAGAAGAAAATAAACTTCTATAACAACAAAGGTTCCGATAGTAAAAAAAAAAAAAAAAATGTTTATGGATAATCCTTTTTTATTTTTTAATTTTGGTCCAAGTTTAAAACAGATGGAATAAGATTTTGAGTGAATTTGCTTTGTATATATAGCTTCCTTTAATTTAGGGGACAAACTTTTTAGATAGTTATTGTCCTTTGACTAAATGAATATTTGAGGTAATTAATTGTTATGTACTGCGTATAATTTTATAATTGAGGTATAGAGTGTTAAGGGTTCTTAAAAAGGGGTATATACAATATAAAGTGCTTTAATCTATTTTACTTCTTTGTGTTTTTTTTTTTTTTAATGTTTGACCTGTCTTCGCTGGCGGTAGGGGTGAAGGGGAAGGCACTCCATCAGAAAATTAAACTGAGGTCATTACGAAAGTTCAAGAGCAATGACTTCTTATGACCAACTCTCAAAGGGAGACGCTCCTAATTAATCGACTGAAGTTCGGACTCAATTGAATTTTTTTTGTAAATTATAGGACACGAACAAGATAATATAAAGTTAGTTGCGTATATATAACATATGTGTGTGTAAATTGCTGAATCCTATTAAGAAAGACAAAATTTCGGTGACGTGGCAAAAGTGACTAAAGATTTTAGATCGCAATTTTGAATCAGACACGTGGAATTCTTTCATTCTTCTAATCTCTTTGTTACAACTTCTGGCTTTAATTTTTGCACAATCTTGATTTAGAATCATCATACTTCTTTTGTCCCAAAAAAATGATAACAGTGGAAGTATGGTGATCAAAATATTCTGGTATTTTTAGTGGAATTCAGACATCCACTCTACAAAAAATTTAAAAGTTTTGAAAGTTACAAAATAAATACTACAAATCATTAGTATAGCCTTAAAAGCAAATGCTTCCTGCTTGATGTTGCCACATGAAAACGGCTCTAGTATCTCTAGAAAGGAAAATTTTCTTTTTTGCTTTAGATAAAAGTACTATTTTATTTTATTTTATTTTATTTTTTTATACCGTTAATAGCGGATTAAAAAGACCTACTCACAGCATATTTTTTAATAGCTCTTAATCTCTAATTGTTCCCTTAATTTTTACTGCATCCGCTTCTTAGTGTTGGTCATTTGGCAAATTAAATTTTCTTAGTGAGAACTTAAGAACAAAAATACAATCAAACGCCTTTCTCTTTCTTTAAGGAAACTTTTTCCAAACAGTTATATGCATTGCAAGAAGTTGTGACTTCATGCAAAAAAACAGCCAACTAGACGAGTGCAAGACATACAAAGCTCTAACACAGTGCAAAAGCTCTGGTGAATAAAACATACAAGCAAATTATGCAGCGTTCTAATTTACAACTATAAGACAACTTTCAGCTGGCTGAAAACCTCTGTAGATTGATGCTTTGACTGACTTCACCTCGCACTTTCAATTCCTTTATACAATCTAATTTACAATGATTCAAACTTAGGCTTGTTCATCGTCCTTGAAAGCTTCATCTACACAGTTCTTTGCCAGCTTTCTTCAATATTGTTATTTAATTCAATTCGGGTTGTTATCTGATGCTTATTGTAATGAGATATGGTCACTTACCTTCACCATTTACTTCAGTTCTTATAGTCTCTCCAATAGATCACAGTGACGTGATGTAAATTGTAAACCAAGGTTCTAAAGATAAACATACTGATCATGTTCATAATCAAATTCGAGAAGTTTATTGGATGCAGTCATACAAGGATGCTCAAACCAGATACAATCACACATGCAAACCAAAGCAGCTAGACTGCAGTTTAAAGCGTAGCACCAATTTATACAAGAATCCATTTTGTGTGACCAGCAGCAATCAACTTACAATCTCCACAGCTTCGAAACCTTTATCAATCGAATCCTTGACAGCATCCAAAACCAGAGTCGTCTTCCTACTAAGAGTTGGCCACTTCTTCTCAGGTTTTGAGCCTTCATTTTTAATACTTGCAACCAGTCTAGAGAATTCTTTCACCATGAGAGCTTCCTGTGGAATGTCTGTCATGACCGTGTGCTCGCTAGGTTTTGGCTCCCATCCTGTTACAAGTTCTTTAAATCCAGATTCTACAGCTGAGACAAATGACGCTTTCTTCTCCTCAAAAGGGATGATAAAGTCGTGAAGGTGTAACGTGCCCTTGGTTCCAACAGCAGTTAAATCCATTGTCAAGTTGGATAGGAAAGAGCAATGAAAACTTGCCACTTTCCCATCTTCCCACGATAAAGAAGCACCACATGATATAATCACCCCCGCCTTGTTGAACACAGGGTTGCGTAAAGCAATTACTGATTTGGGAAGCTCAAAGTCAGCAGCCCACAGAATTCCCCTAATGCAATACCACCCAACATCACCAAGAGCACCAAGAGCATCAAGATCTGGTTTTACTCGAATGTCATTCTCAAGGAAGTTCCGATCAGCAGCAAATGTGAAACAAGTGTTTACCTGCAGAGCTCATTAGATATCAACTTTAGGTATACTAATATTAGCAGATATAAAGAAATTCATAGCACTGAATCCAGGAGAAGGGCATGCAGTTGTATAAGTGAAAGCAGAGAGCAAGAAGAATACTTGGCTAATCAATACTTATAGAACATTGCAAAAGAATGTCAACACAATAAGATAATAAATGGATCTGATTCTGGCACAAACAAGCTAGCACAAGTGAGCCCTCTCTAGACTCATACCCGTTATCAAATCCTACCGTTCCAACTATATGGGAATCAAGATTGATAAAAAGAAGTTTCATGATAAGTCACTCAAGCCCGTTATGAAATCCTACTCAAAGGAACATGGAGGCCCTTGTGGCAGAACAGGCAACCTAATGATCTGCAAAACATTGCTTCAAGTTAATCAATGAACTAAAGCCTAAATCTGTTAGAGTCAACTCTATCAATAACTTGTATACAGTTCACTCTGTTGGATAACCAATGTGTCACATGTAATAAATTCCAAAAATATAGATGGAATTAAAAAAGACTGTGCCTCTGCATATTGTAACCTTCCTCCCCCCCCCCCCCCCCCCCCC
>MCJB01051616.1:3768-31278 GCA_002018475.1 Nicotiana obtusifolia | reverse complement strand
GACATTATTCTACTTGTGCATTGCACATACACCCCAGAAATTTCTGAGGTGTTGTGTTGGGTCGTCATCTGTGGAAATTCTGAAAAATCACTCCGCTTTCAGCATCAGAATTAATCTGTGTTCCACTTTGAAGGTAGCAGCACCAATAGCAGGAGGTATAATAGCGTTTGTATCCTCAATGTACTCCTCAATGTCTGCAAAAGGATTTCCTTCCGCGTCCAACTCCACATCATCACCATAGTCCGACATGTTCTCCTGTCAACACCAAACAAAACAAACAAAGTGTGATAGAATAGAATCAGACGTACAGTAAAGTATACACTAATTAGTAATTTCAAAACCGTATTCCCCGGCAACGGTGCCAAAATTTGATACGCTCAAATTACACCTTGAGAACAGTATAAGCGCTCGGTGTCAAATATAATAACCCAACAAGGTTGGGGTCGAATCCAACAGGGAATAGGTGTGAAACGTTTACTTAATTAGTGTAATACTCAACTAAGTCGTAATTCTATCAAGTAACCGTAACAAAAGGGTATATTGAATTTAAGTTTAAAAGAAGACTGATTGCAATATTATGAATGTAAATAATATGATTTAAAGAAACCAAGGTTGTGTCCCCCTTAATGTAGTATAATTCTATTGAGATTAATATTATATATTTCCAACGGAAGACTTTCTTGATATGCAGTTGATGCCTAATTTACTACCCAATATTTTCCAATAGTTGGATAATATGTCCTCTTTATGATTTTCCCAAATACAAAAGAGTTGTGATTAAGAATAATCAATTAATGCCAAATTAAAACCTACTTATTCCTAAGCGATTTTATTAAACAAGGTTTAAGCCTTGAGTCTTTGTTATTTACTTCTACCAAATTCTACCTCACTTTCCCAAGCAAAGACAGAATTAAATGGCATTTGTCAATGTTTGCAACCACTAATAATTGTTTGAAGAATAAGAAGTAAATAAATATCGATCATCCGTTGAAACTATATTCAATATCAAAATACCAATAACATCATACCCATCTAGGGTTCACAACCTTAGCGTTTGGAATTAGCTACTCATGCTAAAAACTGGATGTGGAAGAATAGTAATTGTCATAATCTTACAAAATAGAAGGTAATTGATCCAAAAAGCTTCCAAGAATTCAAAATAGTTTAAGCTTCGTACTTTGTGCTCTCAATTCTGACAAGATATCCCTCACAAAACCCTATTTAACCTATTTATAGAGGCCCAAAAATCGAGGCGAAGTTCGGACTAATTTGCCCCTGATGTTAATAATGCTGACTGTATTTCTGTCGCAAAACAGAAATGTGGACCGCAAATCTTTTTCCTCCGTCGCATATCTAACCCAAGGATTTTGCCTTCATCGCATTCTGTAATTGCGGTCCGCATTGAAGAAATGCGAACCCCTTCTGCATTGCAAATCCAACACTCTGTAAACTGCACACTTGATTTGCGGTTGGGTTTGTGGTGCGTATATTGATTATGCTGTTCAATGCTTTTCTTGTCTTTAGTTGGCTTTTTGAGCTCTTTTCCGTGCTTTTAGATCCTTACACTTGATGTACTGCAAATACACTAACATAAGTATCGATGGAATATGCACGTAAAACAAGTTAAAATCTAAGCAAGTAGTATTAAAATGTGCAGAAATTCCCCGGCACATCACACGCATATAAATCCGACCTTATCATACCGCATGCGTACCAACCCATATCCTTATAACACTGCATACGTATCAATATCAAAACACAATAATCAACTTGCACCACATGTGATCATATGCCACAACACTTGCCAAGGAAAGATATTTCAACCATTAACAACTTCAACCTAAATGTGATAATGCCTTCCACAACTTCAACATCAGTAATCCAACAAGATGATATTCCACAAAATAACAACTTCAAGTAAGAGTAATTTGAGATAAATGAGTAACAAGACATTAAGAGAGGTAGTAACTTCAACTAAAGCATATGAGAGCAATTACAACAACAAAGGATAGAACAAGTAACAACGTCAATTAGAGCATGTGAGAAGAACTTTAACAATAAAAGATCTAACATGTTATAAGAAATTCAATTAAATGCATGAAAGAAGTCTAAAAGTCTAAGATGGTCAACATACCACATATAGCCCGTGTACTCACTCGTCATCTAGTGTACAAATCTTCCACATATTACAATTAACACAAACAACCCAAATCCTAAGGGGTAATTTTTCCACAAAAAGTTAGGCAAGATACGTACCTCAACTAGGCCAAATCAACCCACGAAAATAGCGTTTCCCCTAAAATTCACCTCCACACAGCTCAAATCTAATAAAAATGACCTAATCTCATCAAACAATGAAAGGGAAACCAATTACAATAGATAAAGCTTTGATCTTTACACATATCCCCAAATGTTAACCCCGAGCCCGCCTGGTCAATACCCGCATCCAAGGGTAGATTATGACTATCCATAACCAACGAGTTCATCCATGCATTTTATTTTCAAATCCGAGTCCAAATCGACTCTCAAAACTCAGATCTTTATTTTTCAAAACATTGACAAAAATTCCCAATTTTCCTCTTTGATTCTCATAAATTTGAAGTTAAATCTAAGATATAATCATTAAATATAGTTGCAAATAGATTAGAATCACTTACCCAATTATTGAAGATAAACATCCTCTCTCCAAGTCGCCTCCTATCGAATCTAGGGTTATAAAATGTGAGAAAATGATATGAAATCCCGACTCTAACTCTTTTGTTCGGCTACAGATGTCGCAATTGCGACACTAGGTTAGAAATTATGAACCCTCACAATTGTGAAGAAAATATCACAAATATGGCTACTAATTGCCTAAGGAGAACTTCACAAATGTGACAATGGGTTCGCAGTTGCAAACCTTGTTCCTATCGCAAATGCGGCAAATTATGTTAAAATTGTGATTCTACCGTGTTCATTGCGAGTGAGGCATCACAATTGTGATACCTGACCCTCATATGTTCACTTCGAAATTGCGAGGCTGGTGCTCGGAATTGCGACATCAGAGACACCAACACACCAGCAACTTGTTTCAGTCCAAACCTATTTGAAACACGTTCAAAACTCATCCGAGCCCTCGGGGCTCCAAACATAACATCCACAAGTACAAGAACATCATATGATATTGCTCGTGCAATCAAAACACAAAAATAACATCTAGAACTACGAATCGGACATCAAAATGCATGAATTTCAAAGAAAAGTTCAAGAACTTCTAGAATTGCAACCGAGCGTCTGAATCCTATCAAATCATCTCCAAATGACACAAAATTTTGCAGACAAGTTTTAAATAACATAAATGATGTATTCCAATTTCCAAAACTAAATTTCAAACCAAATAGCCAAAAATCATCCTACGGTCAAACTTGGAAAATCTTCTAAACCTCAAATTGCCAACTTTCGGCAAAACAAGTCAAATCAACCTAGGGACCTCCAAATTTGATTCTGGTCATACACTCAAATCCAAAATTATGATACAAACCTATCGGAGTCATCAAAATACCATTCCGATGTCCTTTTCAAAAAGTCAAACTTTTGGTCAACATTTCTAACTTAGTCTTCTAAGCCAAGAACCAAAGGGTCCAAATCAACCAAATACCTTCCTGGAATGAAATTAAGCAACCCCGCAAGTCATAAAATCACAAATACACATGTGTGAAGTATCAAAAGGGGAAATGGGGCAAAAATACACATAATGACCGGTTGGGTCGTTACAACTTTATTGTTTGAAATTGATTCATTTAGCAATGTTCGATGCTATTGAGTTATTTTTTGCTAGATTTGAGTCGTACGGAGGTGATTCTTAGAGGAAAGGCTATTTTAGAGGTTTGACTTGGGCTAATTGAGGTAAGTATTTTGCCTAACCTTGGTTGAGGGAATTTTTCCTATTAATTGATATTGTCTGCTACATGATGGGGTGATGTATATATGAAGTGATGAGCGTATATACATGTGCCATGGGTATTCATGCTCGAGGTAGATTCTAGATTACTCTATGCCTTTGTAACGACCCGGCTGGCTATGTTGTGTATTGTAGCCCTGTTCCCTATTTATCACTTCTTCTATGTTTATTTATGGTTATGTGACTTGCCGAGGTGGTTTGATTGGTTTCAAGGAAGTTTCGGAGTGAATAGGGATACTTAGTCCCAAGGTTAAAAGCCTAAGTAGAAAGAGTTGATCGGAGTTTGAAGTTTGTGTATACAACTCCGAAACGAAATTTTGATGGTTTTGATAGCTTCGTATGGTAATTTTGGACTTAGGCATGACCGGATATTAATTTTGAGGCCATTAGGTTGTTTTGGCTTAAAGTGGCAAAAGTTAGAAAGTGAAAAGTTTAGAAGGTTGAGAGGCTTGACTGAGAGTTGATTTTGTTGATACCGGGTTTGAATATTTGTTTGGGGAGTTAGAGTAGAACCATTTTGTCATTTGGAACTAGTGTGCAAAATTTGAGGTCATTCATAGTTGATTTGATATAGTTCGGCATGGGTTTTAGAAGTAGGAGGTTCATTAATTTCATTAAGCTTGAACTGGGGTGAGATTCATGATTTTGATGTTGTTTGATGTAATTTGAGGCTTCGAATAAGTTCGTATCATATTTTAGGAAGTGTTCGTATGTTTGAATGGGGTATCGGGAGCATCTGGTGTGATTTGGATTAAAATCTGATTGAGATTTTGACTTAAGGAATTGTTGAAGCTTATGGCTTTTGGTGTGATCGCACCTGCGAGGTCTTGACCGTAGTTGTGCAGTCGCAGAAGCGTCAGGCTTATCGTAGAAGTGGAGGTTAGATGGGCTTGGCAAAGGCTACAGATACGAGGAGTGATCCGCATCTACGACCCCGTAGGTGCGAGGAATGTTGCCGCAGAAGCGGATATGGGCAAGATGGTCTATAGTTGCAAAAGAGGAAGTTCTCCGCAGGTTCGAACACGCAAGAGCGAAGGCAATACCGCAGAAGCGGTCCCGCATGCCAACAATTTTCAACGGAATATGCGCTTGGTTGAGTGTCTAAGTGAATTCTGCAGATGCGGATATTTAACTGCAACAGCGGCATCGTAGGTGCAACCTTTTGGACCACAGGTGCGGTTTTGCTGGACAAAACATATAATCGAAGGTTTTCATGTTTTTCTCTCATTTTGGACTTGTGGAACTTGGCTAGGGGCAATTTCTGAGAGGGTTTTGGCTACAATTGAAGAGGTAAGTGAAGATTCATCATTTTTGTTAATAAATATTAATTATTACACCTAGTTTATGTGTGTTTCAGGTAGAAATTGGGGATTTTAGACTATGTTAAGATTTGATGATTTGGGGGTTGATTTGAGGATGAAATTGATCGCTCGGAAGCCAATTCGCGTGGAAAGGGCTTGAGTATTGAGTTGTGTGCTTTGAGGTTAGTAAAATTACTAAACTTGGAATTAAGGGTAATTATCCCTGGAAAACATGTTATTTGTGTTGTGTTGGGGTGACGCACATGCTAGGTGACGGGTGTGTGAGCGTGCACCATAAAAATCATGATTTGGGTTTATTTTTTTTGTACAGTGCTGCTATTCTAGTTTTTTTTTATCCATGTAATTCTTACTTGTTAGAGTAAATGATCTGTGATTCATACTAGAAATCATATTAAGGTTATGTGCTTATTCGGTTGAGACCTGTTGAGGTTATTTTTGTTGTTTTAGGTTACCTGTTTTAACTGTATTTATAGACTCAATCATGGTTCTTCATTTGCATATCATATCCTAATCTCTGTTCGTCATTCATGGTTACATCGCACGTTACGCCATATTGGCTTTACTATTATTATTATGTGGATCAGGTTGCACACCACAACACGTCTTATTGGCTTTATATTAGCGCTTGGGAAAGATCCGCCCTTCCGGGGTCTGACATACCAGCATTAGGCGCAGGCACGATGATATAAATACACATGCTTTGGTGAGGGGCATTGGTGCTAGGCACCCGTACAGTACTGAGTGATTGTGTGTTTATTGAGTGGGCATTTGACAGACATATGCGTATTCTGAGAGTATGAGTACTTGAGAATATCACCCTGAAATCATTCATTTGACATTCACATCTGACATATTGGCATAGAGATTTACCATTCCTGATGCTAGCTGTAATTTACATGTTCCTACCAGTGTTGGGCTTTAATTGTTGAACTTGAAAGCATGTCTAAATTTATGTAACGTGAACGAGCTTATTATGATAATTCCTCTGAGTTGTTTATTTTTACTGTCATCATTATATCTGTGGTGTCATTATATTGGACTCCAACTGTCTTCTTCTGAGCTCGTCACTACTTTCAGCCCAAGGTTAGTTCTGTTACTTATTGAGTACATGGGGTCGGTTGCACTCATACTACACTATGCACTTCGTATGCAGATCTAGGTACATCTGGACGTGGTGATTGCTAGATCAGTGCTAGTACTTTCTTGGAAACTTCAAGGTAGCTTCTATGACGTCCAGAGACCTTGACTCTCTTTTTCTTTATTTTCCTCAGCAATGTTCTATTACTCACACAGTTGTACGTTTTTGTTTATGTTTTTGATACGTAGTAGTGCTCATGTACTCATTGACACCAGATTTTGGGGTTTATTGTAGTAGTTTGTTATTGTTTTTATTAGAGGATTATGATATTTCCGCTGTGAAGTATATTAAAACATGTTTATTCGAACGTTAAGTTTTTATGTGATTGTCGGCTTGCCTAGCAGATGCATTAGACGCCATCACGACGGGTTGGGAGTTTGGGCCATGACAAGTTGGTATCAGAGCCCTAGGTTTCTTAGGTCTCAAGAGTCATGAGCATGTTTAGTAGAGTCTTGTTGATTGGTATAGAGACGTCTGTACTTATCTTTGAGAGGCTACTGAACCGTTAGGGAACTTCACTTTCTTGCATTCTTGTCATATGTGTTTGTGATTCCAAAATTTTGAACTTCTACTCTTCTATCCTCTTATATATGGTGAGGACACGTACGACTGGATCAGATGGGCGACCACCAGTATAACAAGCTAGGGCAGCGAGAGGCTGGGTCCACGGTAAAAGCCTAGGTGCAGCTCGTACTACAGCCAGAGCGGCACCTGTGGAGCCACCAGTTGCTCTAGTTGAGGGTCAGACACCAGATGTTGTTGAGCCGGTGGGACCAGCTCAAGCACTAGCGGTGCCCATCGTTATCTCTGGCCTTCAGGAGGCCTTGGCCTAGATTTTGATTGTATGCACGAGCCTTGCTCAGCCTAGTCGGTTGCTACTACTGGGGCCAAGGTTGGCTCCCCTATGACTGATGTTGGTACTCAATTTTACCCTCATATTTTAAAAAATATTTTATATACTTTCAAAATATCATTTTTGCACTACTACCCAATTTAGAGGGGTCATATAAGTAATTTTTTTAATTTTTAAAGCTTTTAAATGAATTTCTTGTATTTTAATTATCCGATATTTATTAGTTAGCTCCCAAATTATTTTGAGTGATTTAAATAAGTTATTTATACCCCATATTCATATTTTATAATATTTTACTTCATTTCCTATAATTATATATGCATTTTTATGTTATTTATGCATCTTTGCAATAATAGCTCATATTTTACAATTAATTGTATTTATCATTTCGTTTTGAGTCAAAAGAACTTTTTATATTTTTACAATCTTCAGCTATTATTTTAAAAATTACTTATTTTCTTAAATAATATTTTTTATACCTATTTAGCCATTTTATTAATTTATTTTTTCTTAATTTCGTTTATTTTAGAAATCTGGCCCAAGTTATGCTAATTTTCAGACCTAATTAGTGGCCCAAACACCCCAATCCATAGCTCAATAACATTCCAACCCAAATCAAACAACCCCTTTTAGAAAACCCGATCGGAACCCATTTCAAGACCCCCCCCCGGCCTTCTTTATAATCATAGCCTTTGATCTCTTGAGATCAATGGCCCATGATCAGCCCAGCGTTTTTAATTACCCAAAACCCTGAACCCTAACCCATTCTCCCTAAAATGCCGCCCCTAAAAACTCTCAACTCTCCCCTTCGCTCTTCTGTGAAACCCTAGTAGCCGCCTCCCTAATCATCACTGATTCCGACCTATATATGGAATCATTCTATGATTCACTTACCTTATGCGCTCTGGCTCGTTACTACTTATACGACTATGGTATTACTTAGTACTTGCCTATTTTTGGCAAGTACCAGTCTCCAAATCAAGGGAAATCAGCTTCACTTGTACAGATCTAGATGATATTTCATCTGTAACATTCAGAACAAGGTTGCATCGGTCCGATTCACCAAGATCTTTGGCCAATTTTTGATTTTGTCAAACTAGAGTTTGTATGGTTTTTATCCTAATCCGATTCAAAATCTATTTTGCATGCTACTCTTTCACTATTTATGTGATTCGATTGATGTTTTCCTTTTCTGATTTTTGGTTGATTGAACAATATATAAACCCTTCTCCTAATTCCCCTAATATGGACCTTAATCACTGTTACTCTCTCACTCACTCACTCTATATTGTTCTAAACTTTGGTTTTTGGACGGCTAAAAGCCAAGGCCATCGAAATTTGATTAACTGACCTTTCTCAGTGTAAGCATTGCTCGGGGTTCATCTAATATCATTGGGAACTCAAACGCACTGAGATTTTGGTTTCTGATGCTCTCTTTTGCTATTGACTGTTGAAATACTACTGAAATTATTCTTGTGATTTACTTGTTCTTCAATTGGTAACTGGTAAGTTCTTTGGCCTTCGCAGTTTTATCCTCTTTCATTTGTGTTCATACTCTGTATACTCATGCCTATGAAACTTTTTGTGATTCAATATGTTACCATTCCATCTCTTTTTACAGCCTTATTTGCTCTGAAGTTATTTCGTGGATTTGAACTTTTCTAGTGCTTGAACTTGCCTAAATTCTAGACCTGATTCTGGTTTTCTTAAGCATGTTTAGCCTAGTGTGTTTGTGTGTGTCTGAGTACCTATACATGCTGACTGTAGTGAGCCCATCTTCCTACCTTGTTTCAGACTCTTGTGAGGAACTACTTCATGCCCAAAATGTGTTCGGATGCAGTGCTTCTGTCGAGTCATTCATGTGTAGCTTGTTAACTTTCTCATAATTAATGATCATGTAATTTCTAAATGTCAGTATTACTTGAATTTCTAAACAACTATGACATGTTTTCTTATTATTTGTACCTCTAATGTATGCTCTTTGACATGCTTAATTTTGCGTTTCTTCAGTATTACCTAAGACTTTCTAGGGTAAATCTTAATGTTTAGCCTCTTCCTATAAGTGGTCGACTGCTATTAGGCCTGATGATTGCCTGTCCTGTTAACTAGAGTTGAAATTTTCATTTATCATGAACTCTGGTATTAATTGAACCATTATGAAATGACCAATACTCAATGTGTTAAGTCTCATATTCAACTATGTGATATGTTTGTCGACTGTTGTAAACTATGCATACTAGCCTGCTGTTATGCTGTTTATGACCACATTCTCATTACGATCTCATGTTAAAACCTTCATGTGAAGACTGACATTCCCTTGTTTCTGTCTATGACTTTGCTAGATTCTCATGATAATTGTCTGAAGTCGTTTAGGCTAATTCTGAACTATGCTTTGCTTTGAAACACTATTTGAAGTAGTTTGCTAGCTTATGATGTTCGATCCTATCACTTTGAACTTATTTCTGAAACATAGTATGAACCCACCTTATGTATGCCTTGTGCTCTTGCCAATACTTCATGTGATCCTGCCTATATGCCTTGGTTATAACAACTGTTAGTTACAACTTTAAGAACTAAGTGTGTGGACTTTAGAGTTGCTTAATTAATTCAGTGAGTAGTTTGTTATTTGTTTGGTTAAGTGTACAATTGCTAGGTAAGTGAGTCCATTTGGGCCTAGTATGGGTCCATGTATGATTTTGAACCTTGCAATTATCACTCTAATGTTTTTGGGGTGTACCTGGATTTGTGTCTGCAGTTTGTGTGAAGAGTGAGCCTGCTGGTGGCCCAGAAACGTCATTGGGTTATTTTCCCTTGGGCCTGTCTATTTCAGTTTGTAAGTTAGGCATATTTGAGAAGGTATTCTTTCATTGGGCGATAATAATTTATAACAATAACAATTTGAGGATTAGTGAAAACTAGGGGGCTTGGATATTCTATTCTTTGCATGATAGGGTAGAAAACATGTCTCTACGGCCTTAAATTATTTACCTACCGTATATTTGCACCATGTGTTGATTTGTTTGCCTATTCACTTAGAAAGCATGACTTAGGGCCAATAAAGAGTCTTAACTTGCAAAAATATTAGAAAACATGCCTATAGGAACTAGGACAAGCAATGTTGATTGTTACACCTAGATACCATGTATATAGGACCTCAATGTGGTTGATCACATTGCCAATGTTGTTATCCTTATCACACTACTGCCTAAACATCATGCCTATAAGAACAAATAAAATAAGTGTATGTTCTCAACCACATATCCTAAAACTTGGCTGGGACCCACAGTTGTGGACCTCAAAGAGTACCTAACCCCTTCTTTATGAGGTAATTTGAGCCTTACCTGATCTTTGCTAACACAAACTAGTTAAAACAGAATTATTCGCAAATAGGTCCCCTAATGCACCTTAAAATTGTTAGGTGGTGACTCATCTCTTTTAATACCCATTTAAAAGAGTTGTCACACGTCGAAACCTGCTTTCGCAAGAAACGGGGCGTGACTGCATGACGACTCTACTGGGGATGCACTTAGGCTCTTACCATAAAGAATTTTCTCTTGTGTGGATAGATTATTTGACTTCTTTCATGTACATCCTACTTCCTACTACCTTTATTTGCTTGAAATTGCTATATCATGGCTCTCCTATCCTTCTCTCTTTTATTTACTTCATTTAATTATGTTCGCGAATTATTGTGGACTATGCTAACTTCCTCCCCTTTGTCTTTTCCTTTTTCCTTCTTTCTCTTGGTTATTTTATCACATTATTTACTACCCTTACGTGCTCTCACCATGCAAAAATCTGGCTATATGTTATTATTTTTTCGCATAAAGCATGCTTTCAACATCGTACTCCACCCATGCCTATTATCAACACAGTGGCGCTTGATGAGCGCACGTGCTTTCCTGAAAACACACTTTTTAAACGTGAAAGGCTTCTTAGCGGTAGACTAGAAGATCAGCGGTGCAGTCGACGGTCCCGTGCCTTTCCCTCTCAAGTCGTTCGCTTGAGAGTATCAGTCTAGACCCTTCTAGAAAACCCACTCTAATTTAAATGAACATGCATTATGTTAAAACATAGTATGGATTAAAACGTCATTGACGCATTAATATTCTTAGGTAAACCTTGTCGAAAGTCCAAAGGGATTTCCACAATCCCAAAGGACAGAATCATATTATGTGCATTACTTGGAGAAAATGCGCCAACAAGTTGACCGTTATTGCGTAAATAATTGAATCAAGAGGAGGAAAGGGCTAACCTTTCATTTGTTTGCAGAAAATTAGGCACGAAATTCCCAAGTTTGGCATGGTTCAGAATATCCCACCTCTGCTGATTGATTGGTGGAATGACCTTGTACCATGTGATAGAAACCACGTAAGAAGGGTGTTAGGTAATTTGTCTTCTTTGTTGAACGTTCAGCCAAACAGAGAATTAATTGAGGCAGCCACTATGTTCTAGGATGAAAAGAGAGTTGTCTTCCGATTTGGCATATAGAAATGACTCCTCTTCTAGATGAAATTGGGGTTTGCCAAACTTCCACAAAATAGTCTGGGTCTTTTGGTGCAACAAAATCATACTCCACGCGGTTTTCACAAAAATGCTAGGGTTCAAGAAGAATGACGAGTTAGGTTGCTTGAAGAAATCCAACATCCCTTTTGAGTTTCTCTATGAACGATATGGGCACAACAAATCATACTACTTGCATCATGAGGAGTTGGCTATCACCTCTTTGAGATGGGTTCATCGTCGAGTTTATGTCTTCGTAGTCTGCTTTCTGGGCTTGCTAAGTTTTCCAATGCAAGGAGGAAAAATTCACACTTTTTTGGCCATGGTCGCCAGGACCATGATGGAAGGCATCAAACGGCAGAAATATAACATCATTCCTATGATACTAGCCGAGATGTACCAAGCCTTGGATCAGTGCAAGCACGGGTTTGGACACTTTGAGGGTTGCAATCTTTTACTACAGGTTTGGCTGCTAGAGCATTTTCAGAGGGAAAACTACCATCAGGAGCTCTTGCGTAGAACACTAAGTGACTATATCGACAGTTATCATCCAAATAATATGACGTTTGCTCCGGATAGGTTTGCAAAGCCTGGGAATGCTTAAGGATGGGTACGCTTCTTCAGTAATCTAACCGACGAAAAAGTGCATTGGATGTTTGAGTGGTTTCCCAATAAAGAATCCATAATAAGGTCCAAAGGGGCCACTCATTTGGTGTTGATCGGATTATGCGGCATTTACCCTTACGCTCCTATAAGGGTAATGAGGCAAGCTAGGTGGAAGCAGGCCATACCTCGTGTTTCTAATATGATTCATATAAGGCAGACTTCAAATGGCACATTATTCCGTTCAAGTTTGAGGCCCAGCACATGTGGAACCAAAAGATCATTGTAGATGGAGAGACTATCGAACTAGACATATACCACGCCGGTCATATGTATTACTACCTTTCATGGTTGGAGGACGACATAACTAGGGACTTCAAATTGGGAGTCAATTTAAAAGACAAGATCATAGATGAAGTGGTTGAGGCTCAGGTGAAGTACAAAAGGCTACGCAAAAGAGTGTTCGAATCCGAGGCCAAGCATTTGGAATAGCATAAGATAGACATGGAGGCAATATAAGAATGGAAAGAGATTGGAACAAGTCGACACAGAGGATGGAGCACTTAGAGCAGGGGTTGATGGAATTTGAGGGAAAGATAAGAAAGAAGGTTTGAGATTGCCAATGTATGGGCTACAATGAAGGAGGAAAGTTGGTGAATGCATACTTGCTGCTCGACATGCATGACCTGGGAAGTGTGATGGATGGAGTCAAAAGATCAAAGCATGGAGAAGGTCCCTCTAGGACCAAATAGATTAGGAGGAAATTTCTTTATTGCCTTCTAATTATATTTTGTTAGATCTTAATGCAGTAAGTCTTCATGCCATTAGTGACTTAATTAGTATTTCGATTTAGTGAAGATTGATTTGAATTAATTTTTGCATTAATGGAACGAGGCAACGTTGGCATAAGTTTTCTCCAAATCTACTTGCAGCTTAGACTTACCTCGGGCACAACGAGGTCACCTAATTAGGACGCGAACTATTGCATGCCTTACGTGCTACTTGCTTAAATATTGCAAACACTCTTTGATTTCGTCTTACTGACTTGGCTACCTTTTGTTTTTCTTTATTTTGGTTATTCCCATTCCAAGGGTTGGTTCGTGCATTCTAGCATCGTCAGCATATCACACCAGATCCAGAGGTTCTCCACCACCTCTTCCACCTAAAGACCTCAAAAGCAAAACCAAAGGCAAAGGAAAGATGGACGATTTGTGTGGTAATCGAAAGGACAATGCTACTACAGTAGAAAATGTCTAGACTTCAGATGGAAGAAGTACACCAAGACAAAATGAATTGGTTCGCCGGTTAGAGTAGAAAATCTAGGAATTACAAGGTGAGCTTGAGCAGGTCCAAAATCTTGCAAACCTCTCCCTTACTTTGAATGTCCCGACATTAACCGTTTGAACACTACCACCTAAAACCAAACACCGCCTCAAAACACAACCCCAAAATCCACCACCCTTAGCTCCACAAAATCCTCCGGCAATGCATAAATACCACAACCCCACACCCCCTCAAAACCTTAAGCCTCCACCATTACAAATCCCTCTACAACACCACTATGACAAGACCCAGTATCCGCAACCACTGCCTATCATACCCCTCAGAACATGCCACAACCTACCCCCGATCCACCTCAAACCTCGATCAATGACCACCCATATACACAAGTCCCAGAAACGCACCAAGGCAACGCGATATACGTGGAACTCTACCACACACCCCACAACAAACACTATACATACCCGAACCAACTGAGAAGGACCTGCTCACCCGGAACATGGCTGGAGAGTTAAAGAAATTGACTGGAAGAGTCCAGAGCATTGAGGGTGGAAAAGGTGTCGAAATGTTGAATAATAAAGATTTTTGTATCTAGCCAGACGTGGAACTACCGGAGCGTTACAAACCTTCTAAGTTTGAGATGTTCGATGGCATCAACAATCCCAAGGAGAATTTTAGGACTTACTTTGATAAACTCATAGAGTGGGCAAAAAAGAGCAAATATGCATGAAGTTGTTCATTCGAAGTCTCACTGGGGATGCTTTATCTAGGTATATCAGTCAGAATCCAGGTAAGTGGTCTAACTGGGTAAGCATAGGATCCGATTTCATAGACAGATTCAGGTTCAACGCAGAAAACGCGACTTATTTTTTCTATATCCAAAACCTCAAAAAGAAGCCAACAGTGACCTTCTGTGAGTATGCTACCTACTGGAGATCAGAGGCCGCCAAGGTGAGGCCGCCGCTAGAGGAGGAACAAATGAACAAAATTTTTGTCAAAGCCCAAGATCAACAATACTATGAGAGATTTATGGTTATAACAAATCACAAATTCTCTGACATCATCAAATTGGGAGAAAGGATAGAAGAGGTCATCAAGAGTGGTCTTTTGTAGGAAAACTTTTGCGACTATAAACAAATTAACTGCTTGTGTAGCTTGGCAATAGCCAGCCCGTTGGGTGTAGCTTGGCAATAGCCAGCCCCCTTTTTTGTAGGAAAACTTTCGTACCTATGATTAAGCTTGCTTTCCTCGAGTCTCTTGCTTTGTTTCTTGTACTGTGGTGCCGTTCCTACGATTAGGCTTGCTTTCACGGAGTCTCTTGCTCTGTTCCTTATACTGTGGTATCAGAGCCAGCCCATCCTTTCGGAGGGAGGAACAGTTTACTAAATATGTCAGAGTCTTTTCCATCTTCGTCTTCCTTAGCTAAAATGAATATGTCCCCTACTCTGTATAAAACCCTTTCCAAAAAATATGACTACCTCTATGAAGTCGATATATTACCAGACGAACAAAAAGTGTCTTCCACCGAATTACCACTTATAAATCCCTACTCAGCCTTGGCCAAAAAATCCTTTGCACCATGGACCCAAATATGTTCCCTTGTCCAACATTGACCAAAAGGAGTTAAAGAATACGTTGCGGCGTCAAAAAAGTTACCAAAAAGGCCTTACAGTCTGGGGGCATTTCAAAGAAGAAGGAAGTGGGTGCTTTGATGGTAGCTCAGGGCCCTAAGTCTCCCCGTACCTATCAAACACTTTCACCAGCATATCAACCCTCACCTCCAAAATACCATTACCCCGCCACCACTTACCATACCTACAATTCCTAGCCAGCATATTACCATTCATCTCCTCCCGCCCGTCAAAACTACCAAAACTCCTGACCAAACTTCGACCATAGAACTCCCAGACAATACACCCCTATCGCCGAGCCCATAGCCCAATTATATGAGAGATTGAAGGCTGATGATTATGTCACTCCCATTCCTGCAGCTACTATTGAAAATCCTTCTCAGTGGGTCAACCCCAACAAAATTTGTGCCTATCACTCAAGCATGAAGGGACATACTATCGAGGAATGCCACATGTTGAAAGAAAATCCATACACTGCTTGAAACGTAAGTTATATATGTGAAGGAGTCCGGACCGAATGTTCGCAATAACCCTTTTTTGATCACATGGGTGAAGGGGTGACCGTAAGTTATATATTTTTGCATGGTCCTATGATGACATGACAGGGTTGAGCACATCTATGGTGGCTCACAAGCTACCTACCAATACTATGTGTCCACCGGTAAAGAAGAAACTCAAAAAATTCAAGCCAGACATGAGTTTGTACATAAAAGAGGAGGTTACCAAGAAAATTAAAGCCAAGGCCCTTCGGGTTATCGAGTATCCAACCTGGCAAGCAACATTATGCCGGTACCAAAGAAGGATGGGAAAGTCAGGGTGTGCGTTGACGATCGAGATCTGAACAGAACAAGTCCTAAGGATGATTCCCTCTACCAACATACACATACTAATCAATAACTGCGCCAAGCATGAACTCCAATCCTTCATGGATTGCTTCACAGGATACCACCAGATTTGGATGGACAAAGAGAATGCAGAAAAGACAGCCTTCATCACGTAATGAGGAACATACCGCTACAAGACGATGCAGTTTGGTTTGAAGAACACCGGGGCAACCTACATGAGAGCCATGACTACTCTCTTTCATGATACGATACACAAGGAAATAGAGGTGTACGTGGATGATGTCATCATCAAGTCTAAGAAGAGTTCGGATCACATAAAAGACCTAAGAAACTTTTTCGACTGACTATGAAAGTAGAATATGAAGCTGAACCCTGCAAAATGTGCTTTCAGAGTCCCTGCCGGGAATTTACTAGGTTTCATCGTCAGCCGCCCCAGTATTGAGTTGGACCCGTCAAATATTAAAGCTATTCAGGATCTGCAGCCACCGAAGAACATGAAGGATGTAATGAGTTTCTTAGGCCGTCTCAGTTATATCAACCGCTTTATAGCACAGTCGATGGTAATATGTGAGCCAATCTTCAAGATGCTGAGGAAGGATGCTGCGACGAGTAGGACTGAAGAGTGTCAAAGATCTTCGATAAATCAAGGACTATCTATCTAAACAACCTGTGTTGGTCTCAGCTCAACCCGAGAGACCTTTGCTATTGTACCTGCCTGTGTTGGATTGAGCCTTTGGTTGCGTCTTGAGAATACATGATGAGAGTGGGAGGAAAGAACAAGCGATATACTATCTGATTAAAAAGTTCACACCTTATGAAGCTTGGTGCTCTTTGTTGGAGCGTATCTGTTGCGCCCTGACATGGATAGCTAAGAAATTGAGACATTACGTCTGCGCATACACCACTTACCTTATATCAAGGATGGACCCGCAAAAATATATCTTTTAAAAGCCTATGCCTACAGGCAAGCTAGCAAAATGGCAGATACTACTAAGTGAGTTCGAAATCATCTATGTGACTCAAAAGGCAGTCAAGGGGCAAGCATTGGCCGATCACCTGGTAGAGTACCATGTGGGCGGAAAATACGAACCATTGACGAAGTATTTTCCCGTCGAGGAAGTCTCTTTCATAGGAGAGGATATTGCCGAGGCATACGACGGTTGGAGGATGTTCTTTGATAGAGCCGCGAACTTCAAAGGAGTGGGTATTGGAGGTGTCCTGGTACCTGAAACCGGTCAACATTATCCAGTATAAGCTCAAATTTCCGTGCACTAACAATATGGCAGAATACGAGGCTTACATTATGGGACACAGATTGGCCATCGACATAAATATTCAAGAATTGCTGGTAATCGGAGATTCAGATTTGCTAATACATCAGGTACTCGGAGAATGGGCCACCAAGAACACCAAGATATTGCCATACCTACACTATGTACAAGACTTGATCAAGAGGTTCACAAAGATAGAGCTCAAACATATTCCTAGACCGGATGCGCTGGCTACCTTGTCTTCCATGATACAACATCCAAACAAGAACTATATTGATCCCATCCCAATGAAATCTGTAAACAGCCAGCTTACTGCGCTCATGTTGAAGAAAAGTTCGGTGGGAATCCTTGGTTTCATGATATCAAGGAGTATTTAGAAAAAAGAGAATACCTCGAAAGTGCTACACACATGTAGAAGCGGACGCTTCAGAGATTGGCCAACCACTTCTTTCAGAGTGGAGGAATTCTGTATAGAAGGACTCTCGACTTGGATCTGCTACGATTTGTTGATGCCAAGGAGGCATCTAGGTTGCTCGAAGAGATACATGCTGAAACCAGCGGACCTCACCATAATGGTTTTGTTCAAGCCAAGAAGATATTAAGGGCAAGGTATTTATGGATGACTATGGAGATGGACTGCATAAAATAGGTATAGAAGTGCCACCAATGTCAGGTACATGCTGATATGATACGAGTACCACCGAATGAACTCGATGCAACATGTTCACCCTGGCCTTTCTCCGCCTTGGGCATGGATGTCATCGGACCAATTGAACCCGCCGCTTCCAACGGGCATAGATTCATTTTGGTGGCCATAGATTACTTCACAATATGGGTCGAGGCCGCTTCCAAAAGTTGTGACTATAAAGGTCGTAGTAGACTTCGTCTGGGATCGTATTGTTTGCTGACTCAGAGTACCTGAATTAATCATTACCGACAATGCTGCCTGTCTCAACAGTAATCTAATGAAAGCCATGTGTGAAACATTCAGAATCAAGCACCGGAACTCCACAACATATAGGCCACAAATGAATGGAGCCGTAGAAGCCGCCAAAAAGAACATAAAGAAGATAGTGAGGAAGATAGTGAGGAAGATGGTGGACAATTACAAGCACTGGCACAAGAAGCTACCATTTTCTCTGCTCGGGTACTGCACCATGGTCTGCACATCAACTGGGGCAACTCTCTATTTACTAGTCTACGATACTAAAGTTGTCATACCCGCCGAGGTGGAAATTCCTTCCCTAAGATTCATACAGGAAGGCGAGCTCAGCGATATGGAATGGATACAGAGCCAGTATGAGCAATTGACTCTCATTGATGGTAAAAAGATGAACACGATGTGTCACGACCAACTCTACCAAAATAGAATGGCAAGGGCTTTCAACAAGAAAGTTAGATCGAGTCAATTCACACCCGGGCACTTGGTGTTAAAATGGATCTTTCCACATCAGGATGAATTAAAAGGAAAATTCTCACCTAACTGGCAAGGTCCTTACATGGTTCACCGAGTACTGACAGGAGGAGCACTCATACTAAAAGAAATGGATGGGGAATATGGCCAAAACCTATAAAATTGGATGTCGTCAAGAGATATTACGTTTGAGATTGTATTTGCACTTTCTTTTGATGTAACATGAACTATGCTTGACGTTATTCCCGTTTAAGAGGGGATATGTAGGCAGCCCTGTGGGTTCGGTCACACTATAGTAAAATCTTCATTCCCCTCTATGATCAGAAACCGGGGCAAGATTTTGAGTTTCATCAATCTTGTTACATCAAGGATCACCAAAAGAGTATCACCAGAAGCATACATCAAACTGGGACAGAATTTTGAGGGACTCCTCAAAATTCCGAGTTAAGAAGGTCGCAATGTCTCAAAGCATGTCACAACCCATGACTCGAACAAATTATTTTCTTTCGTACATTATCTTTTAAAACAATTTCATTATTTATAAATTATTTAATGCATATTTTTCAAAACCTCATTTCTGTAATATCCAGATGTTACCCAGGGTGACTAGAACAAGGCATCAAGATAAAAGCAGAGGTAAAATGAGGAACCGAGAGCAAGAAATGAACTTCCCCCAAACTCACAACTTTTCTTTGGATGCAGGTGTAAATGACATAGCATTGATGAGCATGTCCACAAATATATACAACAAGGCCATTATCTTCATGCTGACGGAAGTCACCAAGCCCAAACACGTCGAGCTAAGAATCACTTTTCTTCCTCATATTTTATCGTTGCTTTTCTCTGCATAGGACTAAGCACTAGCCTCATTATTTTGCATGGCTAAGCACTGCCTCCATTATTGCATACAGCTAAATGCTACCTTTCTTTGCATGGGACTAAGCACTGCCCTCATTACATTGCATGAGACTAAGCACTGTCTCTATTAATTGCATAGGGCTAAACACTGCCTTCACCTTTATAGGGCTAAGCACTGCCCTCGTTACGTTGCATGAGATTAAGCACTATCTCCATTCATAGCATGAGACTAAATGTTGTATCCATTACATCGCAAGAGGCTAAGCACTACCACCATTACATTGCATAAGGCTAAACACTTCCTTCACTTGCAAGGGCTAAGCACTATCCTCATTACATTGCATGAGACTAAGCACTATCTCCATTCATTGCATGAGACTAAATGTTTTCTCCATTACATCGCATGAGGCTAAGCACTACCTCTATTATTGCATAAGGCTAAACGTTGCCTTTCTCTGCATAGGGCTAAGCACTATCCTCATTATGTTGCATGAGACTAAGCACTATCTCCATTATTGCATAAGGATAAATGTTGCCTTTATCTGCATGGAGCTAAGCACTACCCTCATTACATTACATGAGACTAAGCACTGTTTCCATTGCATTGCATGAGGCTAAGCATTGCCTCCACTATTGCACAAGGTTAAGCACTACCTTTCCCTGCATAGGGCTAAGCACTGCCCTCCTCTCATACAAGGCTAATTGTTGCCTTGTCTCGTTCTCCCATATGACTAAAAATCACCTATTACCTTTAGCAAACGATCGACATCGATGCATCCTTGCATTTCATGGGCTGAAACAATGCCACCTTGTCTGAAGGCATCACCCACATAGCTCGAAGACATCATACTATGGATAAGGATCTCTCGAAACTGCATATCATTATTCAAAGGCGCCATAGTCCAAAGGCACCATCCTCATTGCCCGAGGACACCATTTCATGGCCTGCGAATCCCTTATCATACGCTTCATGGCCAAGGACTTCATGGTCTAAGGACATCATCCCCATCGTCCGAAAGACAGCTCGCATTGTCTAAAGGGAATTTGCATCATGTTTAAATTTCCGCAATAACTCTATATATTCGCATGCATCGTATTTCAGTTTTGAGGGTAACTCGGGAGGTAACCGTTCTACAAACATGAGCAATTCTCGCTCCGGTTTCAATTCATAAAGTTCACATCCTTTGATTGTCTCAAACGTAACCAAGGATCAGCAATTGATTATCCTTTTTTCCGTAACCGCTCAACAGTGTATCTATAACGTTCAATTTCGCATTCATAGCTCCACTTGAAATTATCCACTACTTATGACACTACCCTACCTAGAGAAGATCCTTCTTCAAAACGTATAACCGTTTTATAACAACTTCATCGGTTTTGTTCATTGTTGGATCCAAAACTATACACTGCTTGATTCCCGTAATACCAGTGATATACAGGTAACTCAAGAACCAGGGTTCAGCCGCAATTTTTTTATAAAAAATATACCTCATCCTCGTTCATTCGGACAAAATTGGTCATCATTTCTTTACCTGATTACTCTTTCATCATTCCCGGATAACGAGGGGCAGTTGTTGATACCCAATATTGTCCTCATATTTTGTAAAATATTTTATATACTTTCAAAATATCATTTTTGCACTACTACCTAATTTATAGGAGTCATATGAGTAATTGCCATAATTATTAAAGATTTTAAATTGACTTCTTGTATTTTTAATTATACGATAGTTACTAATTAGCTCCCAAATTATTTTGAGTAATTTAAATTTTCCATTTATGCCCATATTCATATTTTACAATATTTTATTTTACTTCATTTCCTATAATTATATTTTTATTTTTATGTTATTTACGCATCTTTGCAATAATAGCTCATATTTTAGAATTAATTGCATTTATCATTTTATTTTGAGTCAAAATAACTTTTTATTGTCTTACAATCTTCAGCTATTATTTAAAAAAATATTTATTTCCTTAAATAATATGTTTTATACCTATTTAGCTATTTTATTAATTTATTTTTTCTTAAATTTGTTTATTTTAAAATATGGCCCAAGTTATGCCAATTTTCGGACAAAATTAGTGGCCCAAAACCCTCAAACCTTAGCCCAATAACTCCCCATCCCAAACCAAACAACCCACTTTAGATAACTCGATCGAAACCCATTTCAACGACCCGCCCTGCCTTCTTTACAATCTTGGGCATTGATCTCTTAAGATCAACGGCCCACGATCAACCCAGCATTTTTAATTACCCAAACCCCTAAAACCCCAACCCATTATCCCCAAACCGCCGCCCCTAAGCACTCTCAACTCTCCCGTTCTCTCTTTTGAGAAACCCTAGCATCCGCCTCCTTAATCTTCTCCGATTCCGACCTAATTATGGAATCATTACATAATTCACTGACCTTATGTGTTCTTGCTCGTTGTTACTTACACGACTATGGTATTACTTAGTACTTGCCCATTTTTGGCAAGTACCAATCTCCGAATCAAGGGAAATCAACTTCACTCGTTAACATCCACACGATATTTCATCTTTATACATTCACAGCAAGGTTGTATGGGTCCGGTTCACCAAGATCTTTGGCAAGTTTTATATTTCTGCCAAACTAGGGTTTGTCTGGTTTTTCTCCTAATCCGATTCAAAATCGATTTTACATGCTACTCTTTCATTATTTCTATGATTTGATTTATGTTTTCCTTTTTTGATTTTTGATTAACTAAACACTATATAATCCCCTCCCCTAATTCCCCTAAAACAGACCTTAATCATTGTTACTCTCTCACTCACTCACTCTATCTTGTTCTGAACATTGGTTCTACGCCGGTTGAAAGCCAAGGCCACCAAAATTCGATTAACTTTCCTTTATATGTGCAAGCACTGTCCAGGATTCATCTGAAACCCTTGGGAACTCTGACGCAGTAAGATTTTGGATTCTACTGCTCTTTTTTGCTATTGATGACTGAAGTACTACTGAAATTATTCTTCTTGGTTACTTGTTCTTCAATTGGTAACTGGTAAGTTGTTTGGCCTTCGTAGTTTCATCCTCTTTTGTTTGTGTTCATAATCTGTATACTCATGCCATTGAAACTTTTATGAATCAATATATTACCATGCCATCTGTATTTACAGCCTTATTTTCTCTGACGTTATTTCGTGGCTCTGAACTTTTCTAGCCCCTGAATTTGCCTAAATTCTAACCCTGATTCGGGTTTTCTAAAGCATGTTTAGCATAGTGTGTGTTTGAGTACCTATTCCTGCTGCCTTCTATGAGCCCATCTTCCTACCTTCGTTTCAGACTCTTGTGAGGAACTAGTTCATGCTCATAATGTGTTCGGATGCATTGCTTCTATTAAGTCATTCATGTGTAGCTTGTTAACTTTCTCATAATTAATGATCATGTAATTTCGAAATGTCATTATTTCCTAAACTTCTAAACAATAATGAGATGTTTTTTTGTTATTTGTACCTCTAATATATGCTCTTTGACTTGCTCAATTTTGTGTATCTTCAGTATTTCCTAAGATTTTCTCGGGTAAATATCAATGTTTAGCCTCTTCCTATATGTGGTCGACCGATATTAGGCCTGATGATTGCATGTCTTGTTAGCTAGAGCTGATATTTTCATCTACCATGAACTCTAGTATTGTTTGAACCATTGTGCTATGACCAATACTCAATGTTTTTGGTCTCATGTTCAATTAAGTGATATGTCTGCCGACTGTTGTAAACTATGCATACTAGCCTGTTGTTATCCTGTTTATGACCATATTCTCAATTAGCTCTCATGTTAAAACCTTCATGTGAAGACTATCATCCCCCTGTTCCTGTCTATGACTTTGCTATATTCTCATGTTAATTGTCTGAAGTCCTTTAGGCTAGTTCTGAACTATGCTTTGCTTTGAAACTCTATTTGAAGTAGTTTGCTAGCTTATGATGTTCGATCCTGTCACTTTGAACATATTTTTGAAACATAGTATGAACCCACCTTATGTATGCCTTGTGCACTTGCCAATATTTCATGTGATTCTGCCTATATACCTTAGTTAGAATTGTTGTTAGTTATAGCTTTAATAACTAAGTGTGTGGACTTCAAAGGTTGCTTAATTAATTTAGTGAGTAGTTTGTCATTTGTTTGGTTAAGTCTGCAACTGCTGGATAAGTGAGTACTCCATTTGGGCCTAGTATAGGTCCATGTATGAGTTTGAACCTTGCAATTGACACTCTAGTGTTTTTCTGGGTGTGCCTGGATCTGGGTCTGCTATTTGTGTGAAGAGTGAGCCTGATGAAGGCCCAGAAACATTAATGGGTTATTTTCCCTTGGTCCTGCTCTGTTTATTGGGCCTGTATTTATTTCAACTTGTAACCTATTCATATTTGAGAATGTATTCTTTTATTCGGGCCAATAATAATTAGTAACAATAACAATTTAGGGATTAGTTAAAACTGGGGGGCTGGGATATTCTATTCTTCGCATGACCGGGTAGAAAACATGTCTCTAGGGCCTTAAATTATTTACCTGCCGTTTATTTTCCTCATGTGTTGATTTGTTTGCGTATTAACTTAGAAAGTATTACTTAGGGCCAATGAAATGTCTTAATTTGACAAATTGTTAGAAATCATGCCTATAGAAACTAAGACAAGAAGTTTTGATTGTTACGCCTAGATACCGGGTAGAAAACATGTCTCTAGGGCCTTAAATTATTTATCTACCGTTTATTTTCCTCATGTGTTGATTTGTTTGCGTATTAACTTAGAAAGTATTACTTAGGGCCAATGAAATGTCTTAATTTGCAAAACTGTTAGAAAACATGCCTATAGGAACTAAGACAAGAAGTTTTGATTGTTATGCCTAGATACCACGTCTATAGGAGCTCAATGTGGTTGATCAAATTGGCACTGTTGCTATCCTTATCACACTGCCGCCTCGACATCATGCCTATAAGAATAAATAAAACAAGTGTATGTTCTCAACTACTCTGCCGCCCAGATGTTACTGTTTAGATATCATGCCTATGTGATGCTACTACTCATCTAAAAATCATGTCAATAGGACCAAAATGACTAATTCTGCGCTTTCAATAGTTTCATTGCCTGGACGCATATCGTATAAAATCATGTATATAAGACTGTTTACCCTCAAACTTGAATAACGATTGAATTTATACGCGGTTTTAAGGATACGTGATCTAGTTTGATAAAAAAAAAAAGAGAAATTAAATTGAAAATATAATTAACGATAAAAATAAATTCAAACCACACAAGCCAGATGGCGTTAGCCTTATATGTTGACCGCCCTCGGTCAAGAAAAGTTGTGATCGAGGTTGGGAATAGAATACTGAGACAATAATAACTAAAGAGATCAGTCTATTGCTATCTTTCGTGATGATATTCCAAGTGTGCTTACAAATAATTAGACCTCCCTTAATATAGTAGGGGAATCCCGCTTTAGGTATAACTCTATATAAGTTAAACAATCTCCTGATTTGCTAATTAAACGGCCCTGCTGATTTATGCCGAGATTCCCGCCGTGATGCTCGTCCCATTGCGGATATTCTGGCTTTCCGTTATTTAGGTTCGGCGATCTCCCCTCGAGCATGTCTGGGTCAGGATCGGTCTCGAATCATGGGCTCGGTATTCTCGAGAACGGACAATCTGACCTCGTGTTCTGCTTCAATAAAACTCGGGGTCGATGTTCAATCCTTCGTGTTCCAAGCCTGATCTTTTGTGCAATAGTCGAGCCCAATTTCAACCGTATGCAGTCGAGCCCGATCTTTATCATATACAGATAATCTCCTCATTTTTCGGAGAGTAATGATGAGAAACGATATGAGCCTCAGATTCTCACTACACGAGCTTCCGATTCTCATTCTGATAAGTGATGATAGACTCATGATGTAAGTGATATGAATTTGATTCAGTGACTGATGGTCAAAATCCGCAGGTCCAAACGTCTTCGAGCCATGTTTATGTGGCCAAAGCCACTATAGTTCATGCAATGCCAAATAAGCTTTGTGCCCTCGGGTTTTTTTAACCCGGAATGGCCTTAGCCTCTTTGCCAAATAAGCTCTGTGTCCTCGGGTTTCATTAACCCGAATGACCTTAGCCTTTTAATTCGAGCATTACCAAATAAGCTTTGTGCCCTCGGGTTTCGTTAACCTAGAATGGCCTTAGCCTTTTAATTCGTGCGTTGCCAAATAAGCTTTGTGCCCTCGAGCACTATTAACTCAGAACGGCATTACCCTTTAAAGTTCGGGGGTTGCCTAATAGGTCTTATGTCCCCTCGAGTTTTGTTAACTCGAAATAGCCTTAGCCTTTTAATTTGGGCGTTGCCAAATAAGCTTTGTGCCCTCGAGTGCTGTTAAGTCGGAACGGCCTTAGCCTTTAAAGTTCGGAGGTTGCTTAATAGGTCTTATGTCCCCTCAAGTGTTGGTAACTCGAAATGGCCTTAGCCTTTAAAGTTCTAGGGACCTAATAACTTGGATAGTCTGAGTTAGTTTTTCGGGCAGTAGTCCCCTAGTGAGAGAGTGATTATTCAAACTCAGGTTAAGGTGGCCCTCGGGCTCGTTTTTCGGATGGCAGTCCCTGAGTGAGAGAATGATTATTCGAACTCAGGTTAATGCGGCCCTCAAGCTCGTTTTCGGACAACAGTCCCCGAGTGAGAGGGTGATTATTCGAACTCAGGTTAAGGCGGCCCTCGGGCTCATTTTTCAGACGGCAGTCCCCGAGGGAGAGAGTGACCATTGCCTTGTGCTTTACGTGTTTCCTTACTTTCAGTCATTATTTATATGCATTACTCACTGAGTTGGAAGTACTCACATTACTCCCTGCACCATATGTGCAGATGCAGGTGTTATTGATTCCGCTCTGAGGTATTGACTACGACAGTCAGAGCGGTGATTCAGAGACTACGAGGTGCAGTTAAAACCCGATTTCGAGTCCATTTACCCAAAAGTCAAACATTGGTCAACTTTTTCAACTTAAAGCTTCTAAAACGAGAATCATTCTTCCAAATCAATCCCAAACCGCTCGAAAACCGAGACGAACCATACATGCAAGTCATAATACATAATATGAAGCTACTCAAAGTCTCAAACCACCGAATGTATGACTGAACCTCAAAACGACCGGTCTGGTCGTTATAATATGTCTTCCCCTGGTGCTTTGAAGTCTTTCTATAGACGTCAAAGGAAAATCAAAATCCAAAACATATTCATGCATAATTCATTCTTGAGAAAATTTTCAACAAAATCTGAATTATCTTCCTCTATCCCTAATCTTCACGGACTACGCTTGCCTGATTCTCGACCACATGTCAAGATACGTAGGCAACCTGTAATGTGTCCAGTCGTTCTCATCCTTAACTGGACGAATCGGTCAAGTGTCACGACCCAAGCCGGAGGGCCGCAACTGGCACCGGACCCTACTCAACGGGCGCCAGCGTACCCTTCATCTAACTTTCCTTATTATCTATAAGGCTTGTCATATGCATATAATCTCGAATAATAATTATAATGATACGTGACATTATACCATGATACAAACGTACTTATATACATAATATAGCCAACAAGGCTGCAATGCAAAACCATAAAATAAAATACATACGTTTGCCGACAAGGCAATTCAACTGTACATAAGTCAACCCATCGCTTGTCTATGCATAAATTGACACTTGTCTATGAGCCTCTACAAAAACGTACATAATGCAACCTATGTCGGAACAGGGCCCCGACATGCCCAAAACAGAATGCATACCAAGACTGTGGCAAGTCCGAAGGATGGATCTCGCCAATATCTGCTGAACTGGGTAGCCTACTGTGGTGGGGGAGCTTCGTCTATCT
>MCJB01051615.1:32930-52251 GCA_002018475.1 Nicotiana obtusifolia | reverse complement strand
GGGGGGGGCTAAGGTTAATAGTTCTTTGTATCAAAATCAAGAGGGTTTTATACTGTGGAGGCAGGGTTCCATCTACCACGTGAGGATTCACGAAGACCAGTGATTCGACGAGTTTAAATTATAGGGTTTCATCAAAACGAGTTTAATCCTAAAATACAATACTCCATGTTTCATGCAATTTTTATGCAAATCAAGTTGGGTAATATTTTACTTATATATTTTTTTTAGCAAAAACATATAATCAATTGTGATTATGATCGAAGATTTAGGCGAGTTTATTTAGAACAAAACTAATCAATTTTTTATCATACAAATTAATTTTTGAACATTTTTCTTGAAATTATTTATGCAAATAAGTGTTAAATAGACTTTAATCAGTGTTTTAGATGAAGAATTTTAGCCAAAAATATTATTTTTGGCCAAAATTTTGAACAAACCCGCCGTCCAAAATCTTTACTATTTTGACGAATTTTTTGGCATATTTTTGATGATTTCTTGAGCAATAGATGCTTGAAATCAATCCTAAGACACGTTTAGGATAAAATTTTGTGTTTTAATTGGATCAAAATAGCCAAAAAGTAGAGAAAATTTATTCTGGGTCTTGATGAAACTCGTTTTCAGAACCTGGATCACACCTATACTGGGAAGAAGGTCGGTTGCCCAGCCAGGACGGAACCCACTGTGAGAGTGAATGTGTGAGTGACCGCCTTGAATTTTGTTATCGATGATTTTTTTTCATGATTTTGCTTGAAATTAAATTCCTGATTTTTTCTATAGTTATTATTTAATTTTTGAACACTCGAAAATATTTTTTCCATATGTAATACCATTCTAAAAATATTAATTCCATATTAATTATTTTATGAGATATTTTTCGAAAATAAGAAAAATAAAAAATTAGATGTCTATGTAACTCACTCTCCTTAGATGCCTATGTAAAATAAATGTCATATTCTTTAAGTAAAATTAGGTATAAAAGTTGAATTTTCCTTGATTTATTCTTGGAAAAATGTAAAAATTATTTTTTCAGATCGAACTATAATTTTTGACTGATTTAAATATAAATATAAATCTAAATATTTGTTTGATTTATCATTGACTTGTTATAAATACTTCTTGTTTAGTTGAGAAATAAAAAGGTATTTGTTGGAATATTTTTCTATTCAGTTGATTTAGTTGATATACATCCAAAAACCAATCCTTGGACGATAATAGGAAACATAGTGAATTTTTAACTCTAGGATTTATATTTGTGTTTATTAGCTTTTTTAATTTGTTAAAGATGCATTTAAGTGTATGCAAAATATTAAAGAAGCGTGCTTTTATGTTAATTGTTAAATTTTGTATTTTTCAAAAGTGTAGAACTTTTGTGTTCCACAAGAAACTATGTCTACAGCTTCGAAAAGTATTGCTGCAAAGCTTAAAAAAGGTGAAAAGCGTAATGGTGATAATTATGAGATTTGGAGCATGAAACTGCAATATGTCCTGAAAGTACAAGAGGTTCTTGAGGCTCTAAACACTATCATGGATGAGCCTGGGCAAGGCAATACAATCCAGCATATACATGATAATGAGGCCTATACTTCTTGAAAGAAAAAGAATTTCCTAGATCGCATTATATTTCTGAGCTGCATGGATGATGATATCACGAGGGAATTCAAGACCCACATGATTGCTAAGAATCTGCGGGATGCTCCAAAAACTAAATTTGTTAGTATTACCATTGCAAGATTCAGGTCGCTCACTATCAAATTTGACACCAATAAGAAGTGACCAGAGCACAACTGGAGGGAGCACTTAAGGATAATGTCAAACATGATATTGGTAGATGGGGCCATAAGTTGACTGATGAGTGACAAGTTCAAGCTGTCATTCGTTTCTTATCTCACGGTTGAGAGCATATGATGATGCACCTAACTCATAATGAGCGTGTTGTGACATTCGAGGATGTAAGGTGATATTGTATTGTGACATTCGAGGATGTAAGGTGATATTTTGAGCTGGAAGAAGAAACGATTTGAGGCTGGTAAACATGGTGCAAAGGTGCATATATCTGCAGCATCTAAGCTCGAGGGGTGATTTTAAACATAAAAATAAAAAGAAATGTAAAGGCAAGAGTTAACCAAAGAAGAAGCCTAAAAATGACCAATAAGCCAAGAAGAAACGTGAAAGAAAGAAAAATATGTCAAAAGTGAAGTGCTACAATAGTGACCAAATAGGTGATTGCTCTAGTAAATGCACTCATCCAAGGAGCGCACCTAAGAGTGGCTCACAGAAGGTACTTTGTGTATCATATGCCGGTAAAATATGTGTTACTAGTTATGTTTTTCTCTTTGAAGCTGATCCTTTGTGGATTGTTAATTCAGGGCCGACAGGCCACATTGCTAGTGATCCTGAAGCATTCATTGACTTTCGACATGTCCCATGTGGCACAATATGGATATTTGTAGGAAATAATATTAAGGTTGCTATTAAAGGAATTAATTCATACAAGCTAGTCATACGTGGAGGTCGAGTCCTTATCCTACATGATGTTTTGATTGCTCCTCAGATTCGTCGAAATACTGTTTCTGTGTTGGTTTTTATTATGTTTAGGTTTTGATTTGCATCTTCATGACATTGAAGCAAAGTTGTCTTTAGGAACAACTTATTATGCTTCAGGTTTTATTAAGAATGATTTTATTGTAATTGAATTTAAGTTCCTATAATTCAAATTTTAGTTTTCCCAGGTTTGCCTCTTCTCATTATGATGATGGTATAAATGTACGGCATACTAGATTTGGTCATATTGGCCAACATCGTATGACAAGGCTAGTGAAAGAAGATTTTTTTGGCTAATATTTAACATATGATATGTCTACATGGAGCATTGTCTAGCAGGAAAAGCTACAAGAAAACCATTTGGAAAAGACACTAGGGCAGAAGTGTAACTGAATTCGAATCTAGAGATATCACATTTTTAGAAAATAATTTTTCAAAGAGGGCCGAGATAAGTAAGTCTTATCACTTTATGAAAAGAGGACCTAGATCAAGAAAATCCCTTCAGTAGAGTGGGAGAATTTCGGGTGACGAAGAATTAGTTTCTCATCAAGCCCCATCTTCATCACTTAATGTAAATGAAATCCTGCTCCAAACGGTAGCGAACATAATCTTGCTCCAAGTGGGAGCGAGACAAATAATTTTGATCCAAATAGAAGCTAAGTTATTACAGGCGGGTACAATTTGAGATTTGACAAATCTCAAATAAGACGTAGTTACCGTCAAACAATTCCTCGTCGTCATTTTGACATTAAAGGTGGAGAACTTTTCACGAGGCTCCTACAAGAGGAAAATGAGCCAAGAAATGTGAAAGAGGCTCTTTTCTACCCTTCGAAGGATAAATGGATAAATACAATGGAAGAAGAAATGGAGTCCATGAGAATCAACCAAGTTTGAAAACTACTTGATCTCCTAAAAGGACGCAAAGCTATTGGAACCAAATGGGTTCTCAAACTTAAGCACAAGACTGTTGGCACAGTTGAGAGATATAAGGCTCAACTAGTTGATATACACAACATGAAGGGATTGACTACGATGAAACTTTCTCACATATGGCATGATTTACCTCTACTTGCCTTATTCTAGCTATTGTTGCTAGCTTGGATCTCGAGTTACATCAAATGGATGTAAAAATTACATTTCTCAATAGAGAACTGAGTGAAAAGATATATGGGGAACAACTTGAGGGTCTTATTTAAAACGATGAACATAAGATTTGTAGACTGGTGAAGTCTATTTATGGTCTTAAAAAAATCTTCTAGGCAGTGGTATGTATGCTTTCATAGTCTAATCACTTCTAGTGGCTTCACAATGATTCATGAAGATCATTCCATTTATATCAAAAGATCTAAGAGAAAATTTGTAATATTGTCATTATACCACTACTAGAAATTCGGAAAAAACTGTGCAAAAAAATCGATCAAAGTCGGTCGGTAATGGCCAATATACATCCAAAATACGACCATTAATGTGTGGTCGGTATTTTGAAGGTCGGAAGAGCATACTGATCAAAGTCAGTTGGAAATTACCGACCAACATTGGTCGGTATGCTCTGCACGACCATCTGATAATTTAATTGACTTACCGACCAACATTGATCGGAATGCTATTTTAATAATTTAATTTTACCGACCAACGTTGGTCGGCGTTTTAAATTTATTAATTTTGCTTACCGACCAATTTTGGTCGGTATTGGAAAATATTTTTTTTTTTATAAATAATTAAAATTTAAAAATATCGACGAACATTGGTTGGTAATCTAGATAGGGCAGACAACTTACCGACCAAAATCGGTCGGTAATGTTGAATTTCTGGAAATTCAATGTGCATTAACCGACCAACATTGGTCGGTAATTTACAATTAAATTTTTCTTTTTATTAGTTACCGATCAAGGTTGGTCGATTTTCTGGGATTAATTTGGTAGAAAATGCCTGTTTTGGTAGCTACACCACCTGCCAAATAAAAATAGCATACCAATACCCCCAATTCACATCTAATAACCACCAATTCACCACATACAATCTTTAATTCACCACAAATCCAACAAAATATCCAACAACCAAACATCCAATTAATACTTTAAAACTAACAAATTAAAGTTCAATTAAACATCAGAACCCAAAACCAAGCAAAAATTAAGTAATTACAACAATTTCAAAATTGTTCAATCTAATTCAAAACTAGTTCTATTAGTCTAGTACAAAGTATATCAAAGTATTGGTCAAGGGGTATTTTCTACAACATCATCACCATCTGATGAACTTTTATCTACAAGACGATATAGAGAATAGTCTTGTGGAGGACGGGAAGAACGATCACGGGTCGGACGGGAGGAACGATCACGGGGACGACGGGAGGAACGATCACGTGGAGGCCGATCCTCTAGCGACGACTCACAAGACCGAGGCAACAGAAAAGCTCCAGTAGAAAGGAGAGTTCTGATCTGAGCTTGCATACTAAGGAATTGAGCATCTCTAAGCCTTTCTCTTTCCTTGGCCGCTTCTAACTCGGATGTAAGCTTTGTCACTGTTTCCCGCATAGCCGAGAGGGTCTCCCTATTAAGTTCCTCGCCCTGTGAGGAAGTCCCTATTTTTTGCATTCCACACCTATAACGATGGAATTTTTTCTCAGGAAGCCCGTATACCTTCCCCCCTTTTGGACCGCCAACAGCCTCCATCCATATTCTTTCAGCATCTCTCGTCCGAAGGTTGGGTTAGCTCGCCCAATTCACCAGCTGGCTGACTACGAATGAATTCCTCCACGTTACTTTGGTAGCGACCCTAAATTATTTTAAATTAAATTAGTATTTAAAAATTCTTATAAAAGTAAATTATAACACTTAAAGAAAATTGAAAGCTTACATATGCAGTCTCTGCCCGTTCCTCGACCTACCTATCTCCATCCCCCTCTTTCTTCTTCTTTAAAATATGCATTTCCTTGAATAGCTCATCATCGCTCATTGGACGCCTATATTTATTTTCCTGAAAACAAATTAATTTAGTTAATAGATAGAATTGATATACTTAGAAAAGTAGAATAATTTAAGCAATTACCAAACTTCTTCTTATTGTCCTGATGTTGATAGCACCACCAGTGTGCAAGGAGCCTCCCTTCTCAGCTTTGTTTCCTTGTTCGCTCCTCTTTAAGAACTCCTCGGTCTGTAATTTCCTTAAAAAATCATCCTATAAATGTTGCAGACACCAGTGAGGCCTCTTGTTCTTCTTTCTACCATCCGAGAAATGATCCGCCAATCTCTTGCGGGCTTTATGATGAAAATTTGCAGCCACTTCCTCGTTGTAGCAGTCTTCCCATACACACATGCTCTGCATTTTAAAAGTTAAATATTAGATGGAACATCATAAATAGAAATTATTAAACTGCTTAAAAGAACATTTATACCTTAAACTGATTGAAAATTTGCTCCCTCAATGAGTATGAAAAATCAGTCCAAGTCGCATAAGGGCCATCATAAAGCTTTTTGATCGCATTGGTGATTATTTTCATAGTCTGCTTACCCGTCATGAACCTGCAATTTAACAACAAAAACACATGAATATATTAGTAAAAACATTATATAACAATAAATGCAAAAATAACAAATAACTCTTACTCGTTAACCTCAGGGACTGTGATCATCCTGCTATAGCGATCATAATGCACTACCTTTGGATCATCATCCTCAGCATGTGTATCAGGGGCATGTGTAGACGGTGTAGGGAGCTCAAATCTACGGTCTCGCAGGCGAAGTCCTAAAATGGATGGAGTCAATGATGAAGATGGCTGCGATCTATGTGACTGCGGCATAGCTGGATGCGATCCATGTGGCTGTGATACTGATAGCTGTGACCCGAGTGGCTATGATATGGATGGATGCAATCCATGTGGTTGTGATTGTAGGGATGCGATCCACGTGGCGATGACGCAGATGGTTGCGATCCACGTGGCTGTGGGGCAGCTAGACTGTATATCGGACGTATAGTCCTATGGCCCTATGATGGAAGACCTGGTGTCTGGATGAAGGTTTAGGCCTTGTGATGCTGTGGCAGCTCTGTATAGCCGTGTGGTGGAGGATAAGACATAGTCATCTCTGAAGAGGATGGAAAAGAGGGAGTATTATTGTCCCCAGATTCTACCCTCCTCTTTCCCTTCCTAGCCTTTTCTCGATCCCGAGAACTAGTAGGGTCATTGTTACCTTGACCCCTGCCTGCCATCTGCATAATATAATACATATTTAGATTGAAACACATAAGAAACTAGTTATAACATGAGAGTGCTTTAAAAAACTTTTTAATCCTCGTCGACGTATTGTTCCTCGTCCAAGAATTCCTCGTCCTCACTTGTTTGAATTTCATCAGTTGATTCTTCGTCCTCATTTTCTAATTGTTACTTCATTTATATCAACTTCTTCCAATAAATATGCGTTCAGGATGTTCCAGATCATTTTCTAACTGATCGTCCATTATTTGGTGAACACTAAAAATATCGTTTTGATATGCAACATCTAACACATTCTCGACTCCACCCTACCTACATGCTTAGTTTTCATTACAACCCACCAATTGGACTTATTCCGCCACAATGGATAAGGAGCATAATACACTCATACTCTCTCGTACGATTAACCTCAATTATGTTGTATTGGTGGTGTACTTTTGCACCTCTTTTTAGATTTGGGTCAAACCACTTGCATCTAAAGAATATCAATTTCTTATATGGCCAACCTGTATATTCTAGTTATAATATTTCTTTGACCACACCATAATAATCATTATCTCCAACTTGGTTGCCATTACCATCTTAAACCCACGCCCCAATGTTGTTGCTATTTTTATTTTTAGAGCAATTCCTCTGTATGAAACTTATAACCATTCACTACGTACTTAGACATTGTTGTGACATGAAGCCCAGGTCCCCAAGATATATCTTTCAAAAATTGATTTACACCGTTATTTGGATTATTTACCTACATAGTGTTTAAAAAAATTCATAAGTTAGCATAATCATATATATATATATATATATATATATACATATATATATATATACTGTCATGTGGTACTGCCAGATCTAGTATGAAACTCTGAAATTAGTTTGGTTATGGTTGAGTTTGAGATTTGTTCTTACTTTTATCTTGTTATGGTGCAAGGATGTTAGATATGATGATGGACCTGTAGATCTACTAATTTTTTTCCATAAAATGGTTAAACATATGCTTGTAATATGAAGAATCTTTGAAGATGGCACTGAGATCCTTTCGGATCTGCACTGTAAGCGTGGTTCCCAGGGATTATGGCGAGGTGATACCTGTAAATTTACCTGGTAGGCTTGCAGATGGTTGTAAAACCTTTGGGTCATCCATAAGAAATCCTTCGTAGAACAATCATAAAGCTTAACCCTTTTGAGTAAAATAATTAGTATACTTACAGATCTACCCTCTACATCTTACACTAGCACGATGGTAAGATAAAATCCGAACAGACCCTTACAAGATCACAAAACTTATAGATCTATAAAGTTTAACACCAGACCTGACTCTTCCTCATACAGTAAAAGTTAAGAACTTGAATAATTTCCTTATGAAACCACTTGGTCTTTTGAGCCAAGGGTAGGAAGCAATTTTAAATTATTTAATGTCGTATTTTCACTCCTTCTCTTCCAGATCTACTAGTTCTTCCTCCTCCTCATCTTCTTCCAATTTTAAGCTCAAAGAAGAGATTAGTTTCTCTGATTTGTAGCAATCAATTGACGATTGAAAAATTCCTAAACATCCCCAATCAACAATTTACAAGTCTAAAAAATGGAGCTTGACAAGTGATTGTCACATGTCTATCATTGAGCAAACTATTACTTTGGAATCGGACCATGAGGAAATAAAACTTCTCAATTTTAAATCTATTAAAAATATAAGAAGAAATATAATTATATTCATTTTGGTTCGGTACAAATAGCTCCGCCTTTATCTAGAGAAGGATTGGACACATAACTCCTACTCTGTCTTAGAGATTCTAGATTTCTAGAGTTCAATGATTCCTTGCTTGGAATAGTAGAAACCAATCTTTGTAATGGTCCAATTTACATCGACTGCTTCCCTAACTTCACAGTCTCCCTTAAAGATAGAAATATTTTAGATGTTTTGACCATAAACATTAAGACATCTAATTATAAGACTAAAGCTAGTTTCCTTCCAGTAGCAATTATTTACATGATTCAGTATAAGGCCATGAGTTCAGCCTTTAACACTGGAGCCATGAGAAACATTCACAAGGGTGAAATTGTTCTCTTCCAGACAGATCTACAAAGATTGCATATGTCTATTCCTAGACCAATTTCTTGGAGTCAAGTTTCCCTTCCTGAAAATTGGCTTCTGCAGGATGTCACTCCTGCTCAAAAACCACAAAACACAACAGTTTCCCAGATCCAATAATTCCCTTTAGGATCTGTGCTAGTTTTCTTTCAGAGGTTCCTTAGCCAAAGAGTTAGTTCCTCTGTCCCTTCGCAGTCTAAAATCCCATTAATTCATTTTGCTAGACATTCTGTGTCTTCATATCCTACTAGAGTCGAGACAATATATTTCGAATCTAGGGTACCACAGGCTAGGTACAAGGTAGAAAACCCAAAAACAGTTCCCTCTATCAACACTACCTACAACCAACTAGATTCTCCTACTTATACGTCGCTAGGTGCCGAATTAGGAGATGATAACATTGTTGGTGCTTTGGAGATAGAATTTGAAATTGACAAAAAAGGTCGACAAAAGGAATTTTACTTTCCTGAAAATCTTTTCAAAAGAACTTAATTTTTTGAAAAGTACAAAGGAGAAGAAAGAAAGAAAATTCAAATAATTTTTTATGATAATTTAAATGTCATTAAACAACAAATCAATTTCTTTGAATGGTTTGAAATTTATGTTGAATATAATTAGATAGATTTCTCTTTTTCAAATTCAATTAATGTTTCAAAAATATGAAAAATCAATACTGGCGAAGAAGTTATTTTTGAACTTCCTCCGTCACAAAGATTTTCTACTAACTTTGCTAGCAGCTCTATTACAGCCTCACCTTTCAAAAAGAGAGCTGATACTGAGCCGATTACTGGCAAAGATATTAAAAATATTTGTGAACAAAATAATTATACAAACAAGTATTTAAAAATTCTTGGAGAATACTTGGTTTCAAATTCATCTTCTACTTCTCTAAAGAAATCAACAGTAGGACCTTCTACCCCTACAACACCATTATTTAAACCATATAAGATCTCTAGAACCCATACTAGAGAACTTAATATGCACCATTCTAAGGATTCCCCTCAGCTCTCTAAATTCCAACAGAGAATTGCAGAAATAAAGAAATCCTTAACAATCCAGAACACTCCGGTTCGACAGACTGTAGAAATATCTTCTTCTAGGATCATAGGAGCCTTAGGAGAAACAGACTCAGATAAAAAATCTGAGCAATTAGGATCTGAACAATTTTTCTAAATTTCTCTAGAAGACACCCCTTCTCTAGAAATAGCACCTATTAAATCTGAATTTTTCAACTGGCGTAAGCCTCAAAAACTCTATTACCCTAGAGCTACACATCCAGACGTGGTCTTAGAAGAAAAACCTAATACCATGCAAAATAATTATAATGCTAATAATATTTATGAATGAAATATAGATGGATGTTCCGAATATAATATTCTTGCCAAATTACAGTAGATGACCATGGTGGCCACTGCTTACAAAACATCCCATAACTGTTCTGACCAGAGTACTACTCATGTCTTAGTCGCTAGTTTTACATGTCAACTTAAGGGGTGGTAGGATACCCATTTAAGCAACAAGGAAAAATTATAAATTTTTCAAGCCGTAAAATTAAATGAATTAGGACAACCAATCCGAAAAGATGGTGAAACTATTCCTGATTCAATTAATACTTTGGTATATACAATTATTAAAACATTTGTAGGATGTCCAGGTATTTTAGAGAAAAATCCTCTGAAATACTTAATAACCTTAAGTGCAAAATACTTTTAGATTTTAAGTGGTATAAGGATTCCTTCTTCACCAGGATATATGAAAGACCAAACGGGAGTCTTCCATACTGGAAAGAAAAATTCCTAGATGGCTTGCCTAAGTCCCATAGAGATTTAGTCAAAGAAGAATTTCAAAATCATTATTCCGATGGTATTATTCCTTATGATCAAATCACCCATGGCTAATAATTAGCCAAATTCAACAGGTTGCTCTAAAAATCTGTAGGCAAGATAAAATGTTAAGACAACTTGCTAAAGATAGGGCACAAACTCGCAAAGACTTAGGAAGTTTTTGCGAACAATTTGGTCTTCCTTCGTGCTGTAGAAAACCTCATAAAAAGAAGAAATCTAAAAATACTGATCATCCAATATTAAAAAATATAATTTCAGAAATAGGAAAAGAAACCTTCTTATGCAAAAAATAGGTCTTCTAAATCTAATAATAAAGATGAAAAGACTTCAACTTCTACTTCTAGAAAATGTTTTAAGTGTGGAAAGACAGCCCACATCGCTAAGTATTGTAAAATCTCTAAGAAGATTAAGAGTCTACAACTTGACGAAACCACTCTAAATCTAATAGAGAAAACACTACTTGAATTAAGTGAATCTTCAGATAATACTGATAATGAACTATCTGACGATGAACAACAATTTAACAACATATTAGAAGATGATTTAGATTCTTCATCTACATCTTCAGAAGAGTCTGACCAGGATGAACTCCCTCAGATCAGCGTTCTCACAAAAGAACAAGATCTTCTTCTTGAAGTAATTAGTGATCTTCAAGACCCTGAGCTTAAGAAAGATTATCTAGGAAAACTGAAAAAGGTCCTTGATAAACCTTCAACATCCTCATCATCAACTCTTCAAAATTATCCCCAGGTAGCCAATACCTACAATATTACAGACATTCTTAAAAGATTTCCCTCAGAAATCCTAAGGTAGTAAAGGTAACCATTTTAGACCTTCAATCTGAAATAGCCTACCTAAAGGAAGAAATTAGGGAAACTAAAGCTAGATAAGAATTAGATAGACTTGTCCTTCAACAATTATCCAATGAGCTACAAAAGCTCAAAGAGACTGTACAGGCCAGTACATTCTCCAACCAAGACGATGATGAATCAGAATCCTTTCTAGGATGCATTTCCTCAATTAGTGTTCAAAAATACCATGTTAAAGTAACCCTTATCGTCAATAAGTCCTTTATTTGGACTGGTATTGTTTTATTTGACACCGGTGCAGATCGTAGCTGCATTCAAGAAGCTGTTATTCCAACTAAATTTTTCGAAAAAACCAAAGAAAGCTTGATCACATACAAACTTCCTTCTGTAAAGGTCACAATCTCCCAGAAGAACTAAACTGGTACATTCAGACTTCATTTCTAATAGCAAAAGATATTTGCAATGCAGTAATCCTAGGCACTCCTTTTATTGAAATGGTTAAACCTTACCTAGTTACTGACAAAGGTATTCATGTAGATTATTTCACTAGCAATATTCTACTTCCTTTCCATAAGCCGCCAACTTATCAAATTTTACATTCTTTACAAAATAAAGAAAAACAAATAATGTTTTTGAAGGAAGAAGTAACATTTCAAAGGTTACAGAAACAATTAACTGAACCTTCAGTTTCTTCTAAAATTAAAAATTTTAGAAACTAAAATTCAACAAGAACTTCGTTCTGATTTGCCTACGGCATTTTGGAAACAAAAAAAACACATTGTTAGGCTTCCTTATGAGCCTGACTTTGATGAAAGAAGTATTCCAACAAAAGCTAGATCAATTCAAATGAATCACGAGCTACAGAAAGAGATCAATGATCTCTTAGACAAGAAAATAATTTCTCTTTCCAAATCCCCCTGGAGTTACACGGCATTCTATGTCAATAAAAACTCCGAAATTGAACGAGGTGTCCCTCGTTTGGTGATCAATTATAAGCCACTTAATGCAGCACTTAGATGGATTAGGTACCTAATTCCAAATAAGAAAGACTTTACAGAGAGTCCATGCTGCTACAATATTCTCTAAATTTAATTTAAAATCTAAATTTTGACAAATTCAAATTGATCCCAAAGACAAATGTAAAACTGCGTTCACCCTCCCGTTTGGACAATATGAGTGGAATGTTATGTTATTTGGATTAAAAATGCTCCCTCTGAATTTCAAAACATTATGAATGACATCTTTAATCCATTCTCAAATTTCATCATAAAGTACATAGATGATGTCTTGATATTCTCAACAAGTATTGATCAACACTTTAAATATTTAAACACATTCATTAATACAATTAAAAATAATGGTTTAGTACTGTTTAGGACTAAATACAGTTTGTTCAAGACAAATATAAGGTTCCTTGGTCATATATCCAACAAGGGACAATAACTCTAATCCAACAATCTCTTCAGTTTGCTGACAAATTTTCAGATCAAATTCTAGACAAAACACAGCTTCAAAGATGTCTAGGCTGTATCAACTATATTTGTGATTTTATCCCAGGTCTAAGCATTCTGCTGAAGCCTCTTCACAATCGGCTGAAAAAGCCACCAGTTCCCTAGACGGATGTTCAAAACCAACGCCGTTAAGGAAATCAAATTAAAAGTCAAAAATCTCCCATTCCTAACTCTCCCCGATCCATCTGCATACAAAATTGTTGAGACAGATACATCAGACATAGGATATGGTGGAATTTTAAAGCAACGAAAAAATGATAAAGAAAATATCATTGCATATACATCTAAGCATTGGAATAATTCTCAATAAAACTATCCTACAATTAAAAAAGAAATTTTGGTGATTGTTTTATGCATTTCAAAATTTCAATCTGATTTATTGAATCAAAAGTTTTTGCTATGCAATGATTATAAGGCAGCTAAGTTTGTTCTGCAAAAAATGTGCAAAATATTGCATCAAAACATATTTCCGTCAGATGGCAAGCAATATTATCTATTTTCGATTTTGATATTGAATATTTTAAGGGAAGCTCAAATTCCATTCCTGATTTCTAACCTGAGAATTTCTTCAAGGCAAATAAATATCGAAGAAACCAAAACCCCCGAGGCTAGCTCTGCCCACCTCGGAGGAGAAAAGGAATGCCGAAAAACAATCTAAAGACAAAGCAATTTCAGAAGTTGTTCCAAAACAACTAACAACAACCGTTGCCAAAAAGCAGCAATCAGATGAAGCTGGATCAAGTCAGCCAAAATGCAGATCCCCAGCTGATTATGCCATAAAGGGTATTCTATAATGGTCTCTTCGCAGCCATTTTCAGCACAGGCAATTTCTATTGACCAATCCAAAATATGGGCAGACATCGCTGAAGAAGAATCCTCTTCAGAAGATAACAATATTCAATTTGCACAACAACAAACTTTCCATGGACAACAAAAGATTTCAAAAGATGGTCAGAACTCATGGGTTTCACAACAACAACATCCATGACCTATCCAAATCAAGGAGAAATGGCAAAGAGCATGACACAATTCCTGGAAGCCATTGTCGAACAAGCTATGACTCCCTCAACTTCAGCATCAACTATAGCAGTGGCTGCTACAGGCACCACAAGCAAAGAAGTGGTGCCAAAAAGCCCCAATAAAAATCAAGTGGCGACCAAAAGTCTCATTGTAAAAAATATTAACACAATGGTGGCCAAAACCCCCCACAGGTACTTTCTTCACCCGTGCCTCAACCAATTTCTTCAGCAGGTTCTTATTCTGAGGAACCTCAATATGTAAAGAATGAGATGTCTTACCCACTCGTTCAAACCGAACCACATCTTTGGGATTCCAACCCTATGGAAGTAGCAAAGAAAATGCTCGACCCAACTGCCAATTTCTTTCAGAAAACTCCTGCCCACACTCAGAAGTTTTATAAGTTTATCCTAGCAGACACTCAATCATGTCTGTTCAAACCCTTTTTGGATAAAACTCAAAAATATGCCACTCATACAACTGTGTGATCAACAAGATAATCTCACCAAAGAGATGGGGTGATCACCCGATGAAAGTCAGAAAACTTTCTCAGCCTTTTAACCCATAATTTTTCAGTTATTATGATTACAGAGATGCGTGGTTTAATGCATTCTCATTCCAGAATCATATTAACAAACACTCTTTCTTTCTTCTTTGGGGCAAACAATTACCAGCGGAATTTCCCCAATGGTTTATGCACCAATAGTGGCCTGTTTATGGTCATTCAACAGACATTTTTCCATCACCAGTGAAAGAAGGTTATGAATATTTTTGCTCCAGATTTCACGGTGACCAACATATCCAAATTAATCTAATTTTCCCATAGATTCCACATATCTTAGATCTATACGCAGAAATTTATCTTCCACAAAGGACACAGAGGTATGCCTTGGTTGACCCTTCAAGGGATATTGCAAATGGTACAAAGCATGGAGAGATGCCACCGAGACATATGTACCTGCAGTTGAAAGATGGTTTGCCAAAACCCTCATGTATCTATCGCCAACAGATATTTCTAAGTCCTTATTTTTGCAGCAAAGGTCTCTAGTTACAGCACGACTAGCAGGATCAACCAACAAGGAGGAATACATCCAAGAGATGTAAGAGATTATCAGGCAACTAAAGGGTAATAATGTACCTGATCAACAATCATCAGCATCATCTGAAGCCCAATCAGAAGAACAAGATGATCCTGACTACGACCCTGAGGAATGAGTCCAAGCCAGGCCTAATCTGATGTTGACATCATCCATGACGCCAGCAAAGAATTTTCTGGAAAAGTACTATAGCATCGTTACTATACACTTATCACTGTAGATTACTGTGTAATTTTACTATAGCAAAGTACTGTACATTTTTCATTGTAGCACGGTCTATAATTTTATAAATAGACCCCCTATTACATTTCATTCACAGGAGAAAAGATTTACATCCAAAAATTTAGATCCGAAATTTTAGACACCACTCTAATATCAGAGCACACACCCTTTTTCTCTCTCTAAAACTTTCAAGCCTTAAGAGCTATACCCTTGTAATCTTTTAAGTTTCAGTTTTTTAATATTTGTATTTTAATTTCATATTTTTAATAACACTTCTGGATAGTTCTGCCGCCATATTTTATGTTTTAGTCTTGCTTAGCATATTTGCATTCGATTGGATCTGCCACCTAATTTAATTTGCATACGCTTGCATATGATTGGCTACGTCGCCTGAGTTTAATTTTGTTTATTGCTTCCTGTTCCTTACATTCCTCAGTATTTTCTAGTCCACTCTATCCCTTCAGTACTAGCTTCCGTGTCTCTGGGATATATATATATATATATATATATATATATATATATAGCGGGAACTTTAGAAGAACATTATCAGGATAAACTTACAAACTGTTTGACCCACGTATCAAAACTCGTATATACAACATCATGGCCAAATTGACCCACGAAGTGACTGTGACACATCAAATATTTTTATTAGTTGCATCAATATGTAATCACTATAAATTTTAAATTTTGTTAACTAATAAATCAATACTCACTTAAGAAATGGTACAACTTCGGGACAATTTAGCAACACATAAATTGTAGCTGACTTGTACTCCATATCACTCAAACTTCTCTTTCTAACATCCTTAGAACATCGGCCTGGTTGATTGAATATGGATATTGGTGGATATAATGGATCATTCCCGCATCCGACAGTGTGCCTATTGGGCCTATTCCTAAAACATGGCACGTTACTCTCAAAATAATAAGAACAAAAATGTGCAGTTTCCTTTGCAAGATAGGCTTCACATATAGATCCTCCAATCCTATTCCTCTGCTTAACAAATTGTTTGCATTTGCCAATTGTCCTACATAATGTCATGTTAGCCAAGAACATTCAAATAAAATAGAATATTATATCAAACTTATAATATTACCTCTCAAAGGGATACATCTGAACAAGCCCTCCAAGTCGTGCCTCGTGTACAAGGTGGATTGGAAGGTGTTCCATCACATCAAAGAAATGACATGAATATATTTTTTCATCTTACTAGAAGTTACACAAATGTTGTAATCCATCCGAAGTAGGTTTTCTTCCCTTAAGGTGGTAGAACACAAGTCTTTGAAAAATAAACTAATCTTTGTGACGGATTTCTAGATTCTCTCAGGCAAACCACAAAATGCAATAGACACTAAGGTCTCCATGAAAACATGACAGTCATGACTTTTCAGATGGCTCAACTTCCTTACCTCCATATCTACTTTTTTTCCCAGACTCGACACATAACCCTCGGGAATCTTCAATTTCGTAACCTAATCACAAATTTGTCGTCTTTCCTCCAAAGTGAATGTGTAACTTGCTTTAGGCTTGAACACCTTACAATTGTTCCCTGTCTACAAGTATAATTCAGGTCGCCTGCAATATTCTTATAAGTTCATTCTGGCCTTCTGGTTATCTTTTGTCTTACCTTTAACATCCATCACTGTGTTAAACAAATTGTCAAAATAATTCTTCTCAATATACGTGACATCAAGTTTGTGTCGGAGAAGATTATCCTTCCTATAAGGAAACTCCCAAAATATATTTTGTTTCGTCCAATTATGAGTAACACCATATTCAGGGAATCTAGAAGGTTGAGCCTCAGTAACTTCACTGAAGTTCTGGACCCTCTCCCAAATTTCCTCGCCTGAAAGTATCGGAGGTGGCGAGTCATATTTCACTTTATTCTTTTTAAATGCATTTTTCATCCTTCTAAACTCATGATTATCAAGCAAGAACTGACGGTGACAATCAAACCATGATTGCTTTCGACCATGTTTCAAAGTAAACGCTTTACCATTTTTCTTGCAGTAAGGACAAGCTAGCTTCCCAGCAGTCATCCACCCAGACAACATTCCAAACACAGGAAAATCGTTAATAGTACACATTAAATTAGCACGTAATTTAAAATTCTGCTTGGTTGATATGTTATATGTTTCAACACCATCATACCACAACTGTTTTAGCTCATCAATCAAAGATTGCAAATATACATCAATCAAACTTTTCGGATTACGTGGACCGGGGATAATAAAATTTAAAAATATATATGGACTAGTCATACACAACTCAGGTGATAGATTATAAGGTATAAGAAAGGCAGGCCAGCATGAATATGGTGTCGCAGATATAGAAAAAGACGTGAAGCAGTCCGCATACAAACCTAACCGAATATTCCTTGATTCACTAGCATAATCTGGATATGTCCTATCAAACTTGCTTCCAAGATTTTCCATCTGAAGGATGACACATAACACCAGGTGGTCTTCTATTTTCAAAGTGCCATCTCATATGAGGAGCAGAACTCATCGACGCATATAACCTCTTTAGCCTAGGTATAAGAGGTAAATAATTCATCTCCTTCAAAGCGACCATATTCCCGCTGGAAAGCCTCTTGAAACAATACTTTTCGCAGAATTTACAACTTTTCTAAATTTGTATCATTTTTATAATCTAACATGCAACCATCTTCACAATAATCCATTCTCAACAATGAAATTCCTAACTTAGAAACCAATCTCTTTGCCTTATAGAAATCACCAGGTAAGTTGATATTTGGGTCAACTAGTTCACTCATAAGATCAATGAAAGAGTCCGTGGCCGTTTGAGAAATATTCCAATCATATTTGATACTTAGTAATCTAACTGCAACAGACAGCTCAGAGTGTGGACTTCCTTCACGTAGTGGACGACTAGCTTCCTCTAAGTGTTCATAAAAACATTTTGCATCATCATTAGGAGTTTGTTCAATATTTTCATTGGGCTCACCCCCGGAGTGCATCCCAAAAGCATCCGCAACCATATCCTAAATTCTAGAACCATGATTTCTATTCTCCACCGACCTGCTACTTTCACTAACAACCATGTTATAAAATATTGTACGGCTACCATCGACTCTCCATGATTAGTCCACACAAAGCAATTCTCTACAATCCCCTTCCTATAAAGATGAAGCTTAAAAATTTCCTCCGATTTTTTAAACTTCACACAATCGCACTTGACACAAGGGCACCTAATTACTCCTTCAATTTGGTATGATGAAAGTGAAATTGCATGTCTAATAAATTCATCAACCCCTTCTAGAAAATCCTCCCACAATCCCCGCCGATTAAGATAATTCCTATTGTACATCCAAGTACGACGTTCCATCTATACAAATAAAAAAATGATGTATTTCCATAAGTATTACAATTACTTAATTTATTCTACAATTATAAATTAATTAAATTATTTTTAGTTAGTTAAGATAATTGGTTTTTAATAATTACACCCAAAAGGTTCAACAATTATTCCCAAAATTTCAATTCACATATAAAAGTTCAACCATTACCTCTAAAAGTTCAATTCATGTCCTAAAGTACAACCCATACCCTAAATAATTCAATTAATGCCCTAAATAATTCAATTAACCTCACACAACATAAGCTCTATCCGAAAAGTTCAACACTTACCCCTAATAGTTTAATTCACACCCTAAAAAGTTCAATTCACAAGAACAAATCCTAAAAACACAGTTTATTTCAAAGTTAAACATTCAATTCTAACAAACTACTCAAGTCAATACAAACTTAAACATTAAATTTATAACCTAGGTAATCAATTCAATTCAGTTCAATTTGAACATGACCTAAACCCAAGATTTCAATAAAATTCAAATTTATACAATCAATTTAAACAATAATTAACTAATTCATAACGAAATAAGAAAAATATTAAATTATACAAACAATGTAAGTTCAAATCGAAACCTAAAATTTTTAGGTGGGGGGGGGGGG
>MCJB01051615.1:0-27519 GCA_002018475.1 Nicotiana obtusifolia | reverse complement strand
ATATATATATATATATATATATATATATATATATATATTATATATATATATATATATATATAAGGTTTGCCTTTCATAGCTTTCAAATTTTCACTTTGCTTTTTTATTTGTATTCACAAAGGTCGATATGCCTTAGCATGAAATAGTTAGGTTGTGTTCGAAGGCTCGAACGATCCTTTCCTTTAATGTTATTTCATTTTGAGGCTTCGTGGGGATTCGGTGTTACCGAAAACTTTCTTCCCCAAAGTAGTTTAGGCTTATAATTTGTCGAGGGTAGCCTTTAGAACCTGTTAAGAAATTTCAATGTCTTGTTGTTTTTGTTACGGGCTTCAGAAGTCTCTGAGCCGCGTTTATGTAGTCATAGCCTTTATAGTTCAGGAAATGCCAAATAAGCTTTGTGCCCTCGGGTTTCGTTAATTCGGAATGGCCTTAGCCCTTTAATTCGGGCATTGCCAAATAAGTTTCGTGCCCTCGAGTGTTGTTAACTCGGAACGGCCTTAGCTTTTTAATTCGGGCGTTGCCGAATAAGCTTCGTGCCCTCGAGTGATGTTAACTCGGGACGGCCTTAGCCTTTTAATTTAGGCATTGCCAAATAAACTTCATGCCCTCGAGTGCTGTTAACTCGGAACGGCCTTAGTCTTTTAATTCAGGCGTTGCCAAATAAACTTCATGCCCTCGAGTGTTGTTAACTCGAAACGGCCTTAGCCTTTTAATTCGGGTGTTGCTGAATAAGCTTCGTGTCCTCGAGCACTGTTAACTCGAAACGGCCTTAGCCTTTTTAATTTGGGCCTTGCCAAATAAACTTCGTGCCCTCGAGTGCTGTTAACTCGGGACGGCCTTAGCCTATGAAGTTCGGAGGTTGCCTAATAGGTTTTATGCCCCCGAGATCTAATAACTTGGACCATCTGAGTTTATTTTTCGGACGGCAGTCCCCGAGTGAGAGAGTGATTATTCAAACTCAGGTTAAGGTGGCCTTGGGCTCATTTCCTTTAGGGGATTGGAAGCAGGGAATTCCTTGAGAAATGTAAAGGAAGAGTTTTAAAAGACAAGACGTTTGCAAAGAAGAGATTTCTCTTTATTCTTGTGTATAATCGTAATGTATGTGTTCCAGCTTTGTGTTAGGATTCGAGCAGTCTATGTGAGCACGTTTCGTATGACAGTTTGGCCCTTTAATTGAATCCCCTAGTGATTGAGACCCTTCAATAATGAAGTCTCTTTCCATGCTAAAGTCAATATCAGAGGGTAACGCCCCCTAGTATTTGGGGTTAATCGAAGGAAGGCCTCGAATGCTGTCGTGATCATCATCACCGGTTCGTTACTGGCCTTCAATTCTAAGTTAGCACGATTTTCTTGTTGCCTCATTAAAAACCTTACCGTAAAAACCATTTGGGACAAAACCGGTCCAAGAAAAAAAGAGTGCAATACGTGCTTTTAGACCAAGCATCTCATATTGTCCCTTGTTTGCTACCTGCAAGCATTAGTTTAAAATGTAAATAAAATAAAGAAAGGGGCCGTACCTTAACAGTAATATCGCTTCAAGTGAGTTATATTCTAGTTGTTCACCGTCCATCGTTCCGAGCTTGTAAGATCCCTTTCCGATGATTTCGATGATATGATAAGGTCCTTCCCAGTTCGGTCCCAGCTTTCCCTAGTTCGGATTCCGTGTGTTCTGTGTGACCTTTCTTAGTACTATGTCCCCGACGTTGAAGTATCGAAGCTTGGCCCTTTTGTTGTAATACCTCTTGATTCGTTGCTATTGGGCAGCCAACCGAACAAGGGCGGCTTTGCGCCTTTCATCTAACAGCTCCAGGTTCGTATTCATGGCCTCGGTGCTTCTTTAGGCCCGATGGACCTATAGAAGCTGTTTTTGGACATGAGTCCCTAGTTGCTCTAGCCTCGGTCGTTTCTCCTTTCATTTCTTATGGAGTTCCGCCCGGACCCACTGCTTCTTCTATCTCCATTATATGGATGATGCCGATCCCTGTTTGGTCTTGGTTCGCGATCGATATCTCTTTTGACTCTGTCGAGGGTTCTAACGGGATGGACAGACCTCGAAGGGGGTCCCAAGCTGATCATCTTCGACTCTGTTTTTTTATTGATACCGGCTATGTATGTCAGCCCATGTATAGCCGGGTATTCTATTAAGTTCTGCTTTAGTTGTTGTGAAGCCACCAAGCTCCGAATATTAAGTCCCTGAGTGAAAGCTTGAACAGCCCATCATCAGCGACCGGCGGCAGATCCATCCATTCCGTTTGAAACCGGGACACGAACTCTCTAAGCATCTCGTTATCCTTTTGTTTGACTTTGAAAAGGTTTCCTGGTCTCGACCTTGATGGCACCTGCGTGTGCCTTTACGAAAGAATCTGCAAGCATAGCAAATGAGTCAGTAGAATTAGGAGGTAAATTGTGATACCATATCATAGCTCACTTTGACAGGGTCTCCCTAAATATTTTCAACAGAACAGACTCGATCTCATTGTCCTCCAGGTCGTTCCCTTTGATAGCACATGTATACGAGGTTACATGTTCGTTTGGATCAGTCGTTTAGTTATATTGGGGTATTTCGGGCATACGAAATTTCTTGGGGATCGACTTCGGAGCCGCGCTTGGCGGAAAAAGTTTTTGCACGAACTTCCTGGAATCCAGGCCCTTCAATACCGAAGGTGCTCCTAGGATTTCGTCTACCTTGGAATTGTAGGTTTCTACTTTTTTGTCGTTTGCCTCGATCTTTTTCTCCCCTGATTTTATCCGTTTTGTCAGCTCCTCAAGCATCTTTATAATCTTGGGGTTAGCCCCTGATTCATGTTCATTAGACCTTTCTACGACCGATTCATCCCTACGGGCAATTTCTTAAGGGTCGGGCTCAACCCTGTTCGGTTCATGGCTTTGGTTTTGTAACTGAGCTAGCCTATTGAGCCTGCAACATTTCGAAGATAACTCGTAGGCTGATCCCATCCCCTTCAACATTTTGGGTGTTTCAAGTTGCCGATCGAACTCCTTTATGAACGTTATTTTCGGGGTCGGTTGGCTGGGATGCGACATGCGAATTAGCGTCAATCTGATCTGCAATCGAAATCTCGTTACTGGGCGCCACGTTTTTATTTTCACCTTGGTGACGTGATTCACTGTCAACATGCAGAGGTGTCGATTGAGAGTTTGACATTTCTGTATTATAGCCTGGAATCAAAGACACTTCAAAGAGCAAGTGTGAAACAGTGTGTGTTATGGATATTTGTATCAAATAACCACTATTATACTCAACCCCATGGTGGGCGAGAAACTATTTACCCTCAAAATCGGATAACAATTGAATTTATACGCGGTTTTAAGGATACGTGATCTGATTTGATACCAAAATGAGAAACCAAATTGAAACTAAAATAAATGATAAAAGATGAATGCAAACCACACAAGTTAGGCAGCGTTGGCCTTGTAGGATGATCGTCCTTGGGCCAAGAAACGTTGCAATCGGAGTCGGAAATAGAATAATGTGACAATAATAACGAAAGAGATCAGTATATGGCTTTTAAAATGGCAATCATCCTCCATGACAAATAATCAGACCCCCCTTTATATAGTAGAGGAATCCTACTTTAGATACAATTCTGTATAAGGTAAAAAATCTCCTGATTTGCTAATTAAGCAGTTCCATTGATACGTGCCGAGATTCCCGCCTTGATGTGTGACCTGTTACGGATATTTTGGCCTTCTGTTATTTCGGTTCGACGATATTCCCTCGAGAATGTTTGGGGTCAGGGTTGGTTCCGAGATCACGAGCTCAGTCTTCTCGAGGACGGACATTCTGACCTCGTGTTCTGCTTTGATGAAACTCGGGGTCGATCTTCAATCCTTCGCGTTCCGAGCCCGATCTTCCATGCAATAGTCAAGCCCGATTTCGACCGTATACAATTGTGAACACAAATTATGATACATGAGATCTAGCAGGATGTATCAATGTGATTCAAATGATCTAGGGAAATAAGCATACTTTGTATGATCCATTTGAAATTTTTTATGACGGCAAAGATAGGTTATATATTCCTAACAGATGTATAGCTACGTGCTCTCATAGTGTGTTGGTCGCACAACCTATTTATCTAGCATGAATAATGCAAGAGAAAGAAAGGAATATATAGTTTCCCTTAGCTTGATGGAGCTTAAGCACTCCTTTATGTGTGAGTGGAAGATGTTAGAAAAAATAGTTTTGTGGGCCTAGTACATCCATAAGGGGTGCTAGCTAATAAGCTGGCCCATTAGGCAGTACCCTAACCCTAGGTATAGTCTATGTAAATGCCATTATAAGTATTTGGAGACTAATACACATAACAAAGGGGGCTAGGGTTACTAGTTCTCCACATCAAAATCCAGAGGGTTTTAGGCTGCGGCCATAGGGGTTCCATCCACCACGTGAGAATTCTCGACGACTAGTAATTCGATCAGGTTATTGCACTCATCCACTTCCGCCTTGGAGAAGTATCGTAAGTCTCCTAAACTAGCAAATACATCATGATTCAATCAAAATTTACCAACACATACGAACTCAAGCAAGGAAAGGAAGGATCAGACCAGCTAAACCTTCCTCCCTTAGCAGTAGGCATGTTCATATGCCCTTAGGCCTTGGCTGAAAGCTTGCTGTCTCAATCTCTTGTACAGGGGTTTATTTTTTATCCATTAATTCTGTTCACCAAACATTTGTACGTTTTCAGAATTTCACCTTTGCATTTCTTCATTGTTACTGTCTGGCAGGCTTAACGCACGCATATATTTTGAACGATTAATTTAAGCTACTTCAGGAAGAAAGTTACAGTCAGTGTGCCAACACCCAAGAAGTTACGTTTTCCCCATTTTACGCTTACCGCTGCAAAGGCATTTAGCTCTAATTACCCATTTAAGGAATAAAAAGGAGGACAATTTAATTAAATGGCCCTTATGATTAATTATTTTAAATGATTTTTCTTAATTGGTAAGCCAAAACCTTAGACACAAATAAAAAGGATGGGAGAGAATAGTACCTTGGGAAATAATAATAAAAACTACAATCTTTACAGACATATAGTAGTAGAAAACCCTAATAATACCCTAAACTAACTGAATTGATGTTTTTTTTTTGGGGGGGTAAATAAACTGAATTGATGTTATTATGTCCGAACATTTCTCTTTCAATTAACATGTTACGGTAAAAAAATAAAGAAGAATGAAGAAAAAGAAAACCACCATATATAGCATATTTATATTAAGGAAACTACTAACAGAGACCAAGGTCTATGAAAACCTAATACATATATATCTCGTTTTGAATAATATATAGGTGTTGTTTTTAGAGCTGGACAATCTCTGGAATGTGCACTGGATACCTATCAATGCATTCTTGCCATGGTCCATCAGTTGGTGTCTTTATTGTTCTGTTACATTTCCAAACAGCACTGTTACACTTAAATCCACTCCCAAATGCAATCTGCCAAACTCTATCACCGTTCTTCTTCCTCCCTTTAGCCTCAATAAAACTCATCTCATACCATAGTGAAGACGAAGAAGTGTTACCAAATCTATGCAATGTCATTCTTGATGCCTCTACATGTTCAGTAGACTATTGTAGATTCTTTTGAGGCTCATCAATAACAGCCCGACCGCCCGCATGAATACAAAAATGTTCAAACGCTTGCTTAAAATCCGGAATATAAGGTTTCAACTTGGGATTAAAAAATTTCCGACTAATAAGTGTGAGGAGAAAAAGGAGTTGTTCTGATGCTGGAAGAACTGAAGGACCAATTGTTGTAATGTTGGATTTTAAAGCTTCTCCTGCTATAACCATAAGGTCTTTTGATAAATTAATACCAACTTTCCCTTGTGGATCTTCTTGTTCAAATACACATTTAAATGCCTTATCATCTGCACCCTTATGTGTTCGGACCACGTGCATTAATCTGTACTTGGCTCTGTATCTATCGCGCCTTTTATTGGACAAGAGTATGGCTAGCTGCACCACCCGTACGGAACAAACAATTTGGGAGAAGCATTGCTCTCTCTGAACCTTTGTAGTAATTAGGGGTGATAATCTCAGTGCTTACAACTAAAGCATTTGAATTTGGACGGAATTGAAGGTCTCTAGCTAAATCAATTGAGATTAAACAAGCACTACATCCCATGCCAGAAAGATAGTAACTTTTTATGTTACTTCTCAACTTGTATTTGTTCACTACCATTACTGATAAAGACGGAGTTGGAGAAAACAAGCTGCAGTTGACAATAAGAATGTCAAATATCCTTTGGCTTGAGTCCTGTTTTCTTCATTAGGTCATTAATTGCTGAGAATATGACCACCTCTGCTTCACCTCTAGCAGCTTCCATAATTGGTGTTGGAAGGATATAATGAATAGCAGGAGGCAAGCAAGTTTCTTCTCCAAGGCCGGACCTGTTAGAAAAATTACAAAGTAAGAACAAAGGCTTTGAGACGTGAGAATAACTTTAAAAGGAAACTCCTTCTCTATTTGGAAAATAGAGACAAAACAGGATACAATGATACAAGAAAGAAAATAGGTTATAGTTTCTATTATCAGCTTATTTTGAAAAGTGATTCTTTTCTTCAAAAGTGCTTCTCAAAAGAGTATTTTGGTGAGAAGCAGTTTATGTTTGATTAATTAATTTGGAAAAAAAATTATGAGCAGCAATTAATGTTTTGCCAAGCTTTTAAAAAGTAAATATAAGTGTATTTTTTTCAAAAATGCTTTTTAGAAAAGTATTTCCTAGGAATAAGCTACCTTTATTTACTGTTCAAAAATTGTTCTGCTTCTACTCAAAAATAAATTTTTTTCTTTTAAAAACTTAGCAAAATACTTTAATTTTAGTAAAAAGCACTTTTAACCAAAAAGAAGCTTGAGCAAACACCTCCTTGTCACTCTTCAAAAAACGCATGACTTGTAGAGTTGAAAAAAAACTATTCCGAAAGATATCTTATTTGATGAACAGCTAAACATGTTCGTTTAACAAACCTGAATTTATATGTATCAAAATTCAAGTTTCAAATAAGATTTCAAATATTATTTTTAATGTATAAAATCTTTAAGCTATATTTTGCTAGATAATTTCACTTCATATAGTCACATTTCTCTATAACAGCATTTATGTATAACAGTCATTCACTATAAAAGTCAATTTTTTCTCGGAAACGATTTTTATAATATGTTATAATATATATTCTCTATAACAACATTTACTATAGCAGCCAAAAAATATCAAAACAAACAATAATGTTACAGAGAGATTTGACTATATTGCTTACAAACTATCTAACAATACCTTTCAAGAATAGGCATTCGGAACTCCACACTCTTGGGATTATCTGTCAAAATGAGCCTAGAATGTTCCATGAAAGTTGAAAATGGGACTCGGCAGGTAACTCGAGCTTTGTAACATGAATACTCTACCAAATAACTTGATCGAGGTTTCGACATGAAGTAAACAGTGGCTGTGAAGATGATGAGTGTTTATCTTAAAATTGGATAACAATTAAATTTATAAGTGGTTTTAAAGATACATAGATTAATTTGACACAAAGCGATAGATTGAACTATAAGTAAAGCAAATAATAATAAACTAAATTCAAATCGTGTGACTTGAACAGTTATAACCTTGAGAAATAGACCTCACTCGAATTGAATATGATCCAAATAATGTCAAATACAGAAGAGCAGTAGCTTGTAGAAGGATAATATTATAATGCTTTTTTGGGATGTGTGTTACCATGTCCTTTACAAATAATCAGACTCCCTTTATATAGTAGGGAGTCCTACTTTAGGTACAACTCTATATAAGGAAAAAAATCTCATGATTTGCTAATTAAGTGGTTTCATTGATACATGCCGAGATTCCCGTCGTGATGCGCGACCGGTTACGGATATTTTGGCCTTTTGTTATTTTGGTTCGATGATGTTCTCTCGAGCTAATTTGAAGTCGGAGTCGGAGTCGGAGCCAGTTCCGAGGTCACGAACTCGATAATCTTTGAAGGCGCATGTTCTAACCTCGTACCTACATTCGATGGAACCTGTGGTCGATCTTCAATCCATTACATGTCGGTTCTGATCCGTCATGCAATAGATGAGCTCGGTTTTGGCAATATACAGATAGTCCCCTCGTTTTTCGGAGTGTAAACATCGAGAAATGATATGAGCCCCTGATCCTAATCTCGATACTTCGCTTCAGAAACGACAAAAATAGACGAAACGTTTCGTCAGTCACATCTTAATGGCGTTAAATATTCGTCAGTCGTTGGTTGGCTGGTACAGACTTTGATCCGTCGTTTGAATACTATATATACTCCATCCTTCATCCATTCAAACTTTACGTTTAAACCTCTTCTACTCTTGTTCTTTTTAAAAAATCTTTACATACTCTAACACTTGTATCAGATTTTTTTGAGGTTTTTGCTAGAAGCTTCGCTCGTCTTTGTTCCAAAATATTAGCATAGCCTTTTAACTTCCTCTTCTTCATCTCTATTCATAAAAAATGGTGAAAACTTCTAAGAAAGTTTCACAAAAAGAAACCGCCTCTTCATCACGGCTGGCCGGCGAGGAAACAGCAGCGGAACCTCACCCTGAAGTGTTTGTTCCTGGTGGGTGCTTAATCGGTGCTGATTTCAAGGTTGAAAAGACTTCCTCCATACCGGGTCGATGCGAGCCGGTCTCGAGATATATGTGCTCGATCACCGACGGTCTCCACTCCAAGGTCAAAGAGGATTGCGACTGGGTTGATAAACACGTGGTGGTGTCCACGCCTGAGGAAGCGATTACTACCCACGTGGAGGGTGTTTTAAGTGTTTATACTTATCCCTTCACGTTGGGCCCCTTGGACCCGGTCATCATCGCCTTCTGTAAGAGGTACGAGGTGACTCTTGGTCAAATCCACCCCTCTTTCTGGAGGATAGTAATTCTCCTCCGCTTCTTCGTAAGCAAAATCAAGGGGTGTCCCTTCACCCTCGATCATCTCATGCGCCTGTACAGTCCCCGACTTTATCGAGGGGGATTAATAAAGCTTGCCCGCTGGGCTAGTAAGGCCTCATTCTCAAGGATAGATGAGGATCGGGACCGAGGCTGGTTGGGGCTGATTCGTTCGGGTGAAGACCTCGGATTTAATCCCGGCCGAGGACATGCCATTTCCTGAGAAATGGAACATGAAACCTAAGTATGACTTTGGCTTAAGGATTTTGTTTATTGTTTTTTATTTTTCCTCCCTTCTTATCGACATTTTGTGGTGTAGTTATTGCTCTAATGCCGAATGCAATTCCTCGACTCAAGCAGTGGGTCGAGGACCTCGTATCACAAAAACACTATTCCAAGCACGCGTGGCGTGAACTGTCGAAGGGCCAATGGGAGACCCATTCCATGGTAAGTTTTCTTTTCCGATTCGATAATATTTGATTTTTTTTCCTCTTGCCATTGAGTTCTTATTAGTTCTGTTTTCTTTTAAAGGTCTTCCCAAGGATGTTGCTATAAGGCCTCCATCCAGTAATGAGGATGTGCCTCTCGAGCCCCCTGCTCTGAGGCAGGGTGATGAGAAGAAAAGGAAGAGGGCCCCTAGTTCTTCGAGCCCAGAAAAGAAGAAAATAAAAAGAGATCTAGTGCGTAAACCTAAGGGTAGCACCAGTGCTCGGGCACCCTCTTCGGACTCACTTTATCGGCTCATGAATGAGTAAGAAGGAGAAGAAGAGAACTCCGAACTCGTGGCCCGTGTGCGGTCAGCACTTGAAGTTCGAGGGGCCCTCGAACCGGTGAGAGCTCTAACTGAATTACCTCGACTCAAGGAGGTCGATGAGGGAGCTTTAGCCGAAGCTTCCGAGGCGAGGCTGCTTTTACTCGAGATAGGGAGGCCGATAACGAGACCGTAGTCGGTTCTTCCTAGACAGCGGATAGTGCTCCGAAGGCTATACTCAGAGTATAGACCTCTCCGGTTCACCATTATTTACTGAGTGTATGATCGTCGATGCTCAGGCGCTGAAAGAACGATCCAATGAAGAGCCACAAGGGGCGGTAGACTCCTTGCAAAACTTCTTTGACAGCGTAGACTCTACCGCTACGGAGGACATCACCGGGATGGGTGATACACCGGTGCCGAAGAAGAGTCCATCATCGGGGACAAGTCGACCTACCTCGAGCCCGAAGCTAGTCAATCGATTCCCAGCCTCGAGTTTGAATCCTGTCCGGAAGAGGTCAATCGTTATGTCCATTTTGGAGGATGCCTGGGTTCTTTCTGCCCCCGTGGGAGTGGCCAATTACCTTCGATGCTTGGTGACCAAGGAGGATGGGGCCAAGATGAACAAGATGAAAGTGCCTTGTTTATGCAACGAAGCCCAACAGGCATTAAATCGGGTAACCTCAGATACCTCCTAATAATTCGTAATGTGTACTTAGATTATTTTGTAGATGATCATAACTCCTCCTTCTGTGTTTATAGGCTTCGGTATTCCACCATGAAACGTTCCTCCGATACAGGGAAGAACTAAACCAGTACGAGGCCGAGATCCGAGGGCTCACTAAGAAAAGAGATGTTACCAACTTCTCAGTGCGCAAACAGAAGGGAAGGCTAAGGGTTTCGGGGCTGAATTAGAGGTGGCTCGGAAAGAGCATTCCAACCTGGCTGAGTAGGTAAGAAGAAATTTTGAAGTTAGTGACGACGAATCGTTCATAGTGACAAACGGTCCGAACCCGCAGGTCCAGCAGAAGATCGACAAGACCAGACAGCTTCAAAAAGAGGTAGATGCGGTAAAGGCTAAGACTGAAGAATGGAAAAAGAACATGGACCACCTGGCCTTAGAAAAGGAGACCGCCATGGCCCAACAGGCTTCGGCTGAAGTCCAGCTCCGAGGTATGAAGGAGAAGTCCTTGGTGCAGGCCAAGAAGATCGAGGAGCTCCGGTCCCAGTTGAATTCAGCTCTCTCTAATCGAGAAAATCTGGCCATGGAGCTCGAAGCTGAGGCTAAAAGGTTGACTTATCTCGAGGATGATAATGACTCCGGGGGTTTAAGCGAGTCTGAAGGCGGGGAAGATCCCGAGGGTGAAGACGTTGCTCCTCATGAGGACCAGGCCACGTAGGCCTTTAGATGTTTTTGTTTTTTATTTTTTTGCATTTTTGTTGAGGCCGTTCGGCCTTTGTAAAACTTTTTATCGGGCTGTTTGGCCCTTGTAAAAAGAATTTTGTATCAATAGATAAGGCTTTATTTCCCTTTCACCACTTTTGAATTTTTTCCTTTGGTTTATTATTTATATTCACAAGGATCAAAAATGACTTAGCACGAACTAATTAGGTTATGCTCGAAGATTCAAACAAATATTGCCTTTACATTATTCTGTTTTAAGGCACTTTGGGATTCGGTGTTACCGGAAACTTCTTCCCAAAGTAAGTAGTTGAGATTATAGTTTGCCGAAAGTAGCCTTTAGGACCGGTTATGAAAAAAAAATTCGAAGGCCTTGTTTTTATTACGGGTCTCGGACGTCTCTGAGCCGTGTTAACATGGCCGTAGCCTTTTAGTTTGGGTGTCGCACAGTGAGCTTACTTTCCCGAGTTATCCGGGCTTACCTAAGATAACAGTCCCCCAGTGGGGATGGTCGTGGCCTTTAAAATTCGGTGGTTGCCTAATAGGTCTTATGCCCCTGAGTTCTGCAGACCGTTCGAGTTTGTTTTTGGATAGCAGTCCCCAAGTGAGAGAGTGATTGTTCGATCACAGGTTAAAGCGGCCCGTGGGCTCGTTATCTTTAGGGGATCGGAAGCAGGGAATTTCTTAAGAAATGTAAATAAGAAATTTTTAAAAGACAAGATGATTGCAAGGAAGAAACTTCTCTTTATTCTTGAGTCATACATGCGTACATGCTTTATGCTAGGGCTCGAGCAATCTATGCGGGCACGGTTCTTTTAACCGTTTAGCCCTTACAATAAATCCTACCTATCGAGACCCTTCCACCACGAAGTAATGTCCTTGCTAAAGTCGATATCTGAGGGTAATGCCCCCCAGTATTCGAAGTTGATCACAGAGAGAAGCTTCGGATATTGTTCATGTGATCTTCGACACCGATTCGTGATCGGTCTTTGATTCTAAGTTAGAACGACCCACTGTTGCCTCGTTAAAAACCTTGCCAGAAAACCCATTTGGGACAAAACCGGAAGGGAAAAAGAGTACAACGCTTGCTTTCAGACCTAAAACTTTGTACTGCTCCTAATCGGTCACCTGCAAGTGTTAGTCCGAAATATATATAAAATAAAACAAATGGGGTCGTACCTTAGCAGTAATATCATTTTAGGTGAGTTATATTCTAATTGCTCGGTAGTTGTTCACCATTCATCATTCCGAGCTTGTAGGATCCTTTTCCTGTGACTTCGACGATATGATACGGCCCTTCCCAGTTTGGTCCCAACTTTCCCTCGCTTGGGTTTCGGGTGTTCAGTGTGACCTTTCTTAGCACTAAGCCCCCGACGTTGAAGTACTGAAGGTTGGCCTTTCTGTTATAATATCTCTCGGTCCATTGCTTTTGGGCGGCCAACCGAATAAGGGCGGCTTCGCGCCTTTCATCCAACAGCTCCAAGCTCGTATTCATTGCCTCGTCATTTGATTCCTGTGTTGCATATCGAAATCTGATACTTGGCTCTCCGACTTCGACTAGTATTAGAGCTTTGGCACCATAAACCAATGAGAACGGAGTGACCCCGGTACTGGACTTTGAGGTTGTACGATATGCCCATAGGACTTCGGGTAGGATTTCCTTCTACCTTCCTTTGGCGTCGGTTAACCTCTTTTTAGGCTTTGGAGTATGGTTTTGTTGGTCGATTCAGCTTGTCTGTTCCCACTGGGGTGATAAGGTATTGACGGGATCCGTTTGATGTTATGATCCTCGAGAAACCTTGTCACTTTGCTGCTGAAAAATTATTTCCCGTTGTTACATACGATTTCGAATGGCATTCCGAACCGACATATGATGTTGTCCCAAATGAAGTCGGTGACCTCCTTTTCCCTGACCTTCTCATACGCCTGGGCTTCCACCCACTTAGAAAAATAATCAGTCATAAACAATATAAATTAAGTCTTACCTGGTGCCCACGGAAGAGGGCCAACGATGTCCATTCCCTACTTCATAAACGGCCATGGTGATAAAATCGAGTGGAGCAGCTCCCCGGGTCGATGGATCATCGGAGCATGTCTTTGGCATTCATCACATTTTCCAACGAACCCCTTTGCGTCTTTTTCCATGTCAATCAATTAATAACCGGCTCTGATTATTTTTCGAACCAGCGATTCAGCGTCCAAATGATTCCCATAGGTACCTTTGTGGACATCCCTCAGACCATACTCAGTATCGCTCAGCCCTATACATATTGCAAGTGGGCCATCAAATATTCTTCTGAACAAGGTTCCGTCTTCAGACAGGCTAAATTGGGACGCCTTTGTGCACAGGGCCCTCGAATATTTTGGATCCGAGGGCAGTTTACCGGATCTGAGATATTCTACGTACTTATTCCTCCAGTCCCAAGTTAGACTTGTCGAGTTGATCTCGGCGTGGCCTTCTTCCACCACTGATCTCATAAGTTGTACGGCTTCTCCCGAGTTGAACTCGTTGTCCTCGACTGATGACCCCAAGTTAGCAAGGGCATCGGCCTCGCTGTTTTGATCTCGAGGTATGTGTTGCAAAGTCCATACTTTGAAGCAATGTAATGTCACCTGTAATTCGTCCAAGTATCTTTGCATTCTTTCCTCTCTGACCTCAAATGTTCCGTTGACTTGGTTTACCACAAGGAGGAAGTCGCACTTGGCTTCAATCACTTCCACCCCAAGCTCTTGACTAGTTCAAGGCCTGCAATCATGGCCTCATATTCTGCCTCGTTGTTAGTCAATTTCACAGTCTTAATAGATTGTCTAATTATATTACCTGTTGGTGGCTCCAATACGATGTCAAGTTCGGACCCTTTTGCATTTGAGGCGTCGTTCGTGAAGAGGGTCCAGATTCCTGAGGAAGTTCCTGAGTTAATCAACAACTCTCTTTCGAACTCGGGTATTAGGGCCGGTGTAAAGTCGGCCACAAAGTCTGCCAAAATTTGAGACTTAATTACAGTTCGAGGTCGATACTCAATATCGTATCCACTTATTTCTATGGCCCATTTGGCCAGTCGGCCCGAGAGTTCGGCCTTATGCATAACGTTCCTCAATGGGTAAGTAGTTACAACACATATGGGATGACATTGGAAGTATGGTTTTAGCTTCCTAGAGGCGCTTAACAAAGCGAGCACTAGTTTTTCCAGGTAAGGGTACCTAGTTTCGGCCTCACCTAAGGTTCTACTAACATAGTAAATTGAAAATTGCGTACCTTGCTCTTCTAGAACTAGGACTACACTTACCGCTATCTCCGAGACCGCCAAGTACAAGTATAGTTGTTCGTCCGCCTTCGGTGTGTGAAGCAGGGGCGGGCTCGATAAGTACCTTTTGAGTTGCTCCTAAGCTCGCTAGCTTTTCGGAGTCCATGAAAAGTCGTTCTTCTTCTTCAACAGTGTGAAGAATCGGTGGCTTTTGTCGGATGACCTTGAAATAAATCGCCCAAGGTGGCTATTCGCCCGGTTAACCTTTGCATGGCCTTTACGTTTTCCACGATCGTGATATCTTCGATTGCTTTGATCTTATCAGGATTAATCTCAATTCCTCGATTGGATACCGTAAATCCGAGGAACTTACCCGACCCTACTCCAAACGCACATTTTTCTGGGTTAAGCTTCATCTTGTGCTGCTTCAGTATACTGAATGTTTCCTGCAAATGTCTTAAATGGTCCTCTGCTTGCAGGGACTTAACTAACATGTCATCAATGTAAACCTCTATTGATTTTCCTATTTGTTTCTCGAACATCCGATTTACTAAGCGTTGGTATGTGGCACCAGCAGTTACGGTATAACATTATAACAGTACATGCCATATTTAGTGATGAAGGAAGTTTTTTTCCTGATCACCCGGGTCCATCCGTATTTGGTTGTACTCGAAATAGGCATCGAGAAAATTGAGGGTCTCATGGCCGGCCGTGGCATCAATCATACGGTCGATGTTGCGTAAAGGAAAAGAGTCTTTGGGGCATGCTTTATTCAAATCCTTAGCCTACACACATTCTAAATTTATTTCCGTTTCTAGGGACTACCACAACGTTTGCTAAACAATCCAGGTATTTGACCTCCCGGATAGAAACTATTTTAAGAAGTTTAGATACCCCACCCTTGATAAAAGCATGCTTGATCTCGGACTGGGGTTTCCTCTTTTGTTTAACCGGATGAAACTTCGGGACCAGGCTCAGCTTGCAAGTGGTTATCTCCGATGGGATACCTGTCAAATCGAGGTGGGACCAAGTGAAACAGCCTTCGTTAGTTATAAGAAATGGAATGAGTTTTACCCTGAGCTTGGAGCTTAGCCCCATGCCTAGGTATACCTTTCAATCGGGCAAGTTTTCTCGCAATATGACTTGTTCCAGTTCCTCGATCGTCGATTTAGTTCCGTCGAAATCATCGGGGGCTATAAAAGATCTAGGAATCCCATAATCATCATCCTTGACTTCCCCTTATTTGTTCGAATCTGCCGAAGATGGTATCCGTGATTGCTATTTTGCCCCATTTTTTACCACTGATTGGACCCTTCAATGTTGAAACTGTAGATATCGTTGCCACCTCTTCAACCGCGAACATTTCTTTTGCAATCGGTTATTCCTCGTAAACCGTTCTAAGTCCATCAGGTGTTGAAAATTTCAATGCTTGGTGCAGCTTCGAAGGCACCGCCCTCATGTTGTGGATCCATTGCCTTCCCAATAAAGCGTTGTATCTCATGTCCCCTTCGATCACATAAAATTTGGTCTCCTGGATGGTCCCAACGGTGTTTACTAGTAATGTTATTTCACTTTAGTGGTCTCACAAGCCATGTTGAATCCATTTAGAACTCGAACTGCAGGCACGACTTGGTCTTCCAAACCGAGCTGTTCCACAACCCTTGATCGAATGATGTTGGCCGAGCTAGCTGGATCAATTAACACAGGTTTAACCCAAATTTTATTTAGGAGTACAGATATTACTAGTGCATTATTGTGGGGTTGCACGATCCCTTCCGCATCTTCATAGTTGAAAGGTAAAGTTCCTTTCAGTATGTAATCCAGAGTTTGTTTCTCCCTAGTAATAGATACTTTGGTGCGTCCCAACATCAGCTCATGTGGGACATCAACTCCTATGATGATCATGTTAATGATGTGTTGAGGTTCTTTTTGTTCTGCCTGTTTGTTAGAATCCCTGTTCCTGAAATGATTCTTGGCTCAGTCGCTCAAGAACTCCCGAAGATGCCTATTGTTGAATAGATGAGCTACTTCTTCTCTCAACTGTCGACAATCCTCCGTTCTGTGACCATGAGTGCCATGATATTTGCACATCTGGTTAGGATCCCTTTGAGTTGAATCAGACTGTAGGGGTCGAGGCCATTTGGTATCTTTGATGCGCCTGATAGCCAATACAATGGCGGCAGCATCGACATTAAAGTTGTATTCTGATAGCCTTGGTGCGTCTTTAGACCTGTCGAGGCCATTTTTGGTTATAAGTCCCCGGTTGATTTGACCTCGGTCGGTCCTCCATTTGTTTCCCATGGGGTTTCGCCCAGACCCACTTCTTCTCCGATTTTCGTTATATGGTTGATACCTATTCCTATTTGGCCTCGGTTCACAATCGATTTCTCTCTTGACTATGTCGAAGGTCCTTACCGGATAAACAGACTCCGAAGAGGCCCCGAGTTGGTCATCTTCGACTCTGATTTTCGACTGATACCAGTTATGCATGTCGGCCCATGTAATAGCAGGATATTCTATTAAGTTCTGCTTCAGCTGCTGTGAATCCACTGAGCTTCGAATAATAAGTCCCTGAGTAAAAGCTTGAACTGCCCAATCATCAGCGACCAGTGGCAGGTCCATCCGTTCCATTTGAAATCGAGATACGAATTCTCTGAGTATTTCATTATCCTTTTGCCTCACTTTGAAGAGGTCCCATTTTCTGGTTTCGACCTTAATAGCCCCAGCGTATGCTTTCGCAAAAGAGTCTGCAAGCATGGCAAATGAGTCAATAGAATTAGGGGGTAAGTTGTGATACCATATCGCGGCTCCCTTTTACAAGGTTTCTCTGAATTTCTTCAGTAAGATGGACTCGATCTCATCATCCTCCAAGTCGTTTCCTTTGATGGCGCATGTGTATAAAGTGACGTGCTCGTTTGGGTCAGTCATTCCGTTGTACTTAGGCATGCATATTGGTGATCGGCTTCGGAGCCGCACTCGGAGGGAAAGGTTTCTGTACGAACTTCTTGGAATCCAAGCCTTTTAGTACCGGCACCGCTCCGGGGATTTGGTCGACCCTAGAATTGTAGGTCTCCACCTTTTTGTCCTTTGCTTCGATCTTCTTCTCTCTTGTTTCTATTCGTTTTGTCAGCTCCTCGAGCATTTTTATGATCTCGGGGTTACTACCCGGCTCGTTCCTACTCGACCTTTCCGCAACCGGTTCTTCCCTGTGAGCGATTCCTCAAGACGGGCTGGGCTCGATCCTGCTCGGTGTGTGGCTCTGGTTTTGTATCTGAGCTATTGCCGCCTGTTGAGCCTGCAACATTTTGAAGATCATCTGCAAATTGACCCCGTCCCCTCCACTGTTTTGAGTATTCTGTGCAGTTGACTGAGCTCCACCACGGATGCTATTCTCGGGGTCGGTAGGCAAATTTGCATCGATAACCACATGCGAATTAGCGTCAATCGGATCTGCGATCGGAATTCCAGCAGGATCAGCAGGCGGTATCTCGTTATCGGCCGCTATGTTGTTATTTTCACCTTGGTGATCGGACTCTTTGTCAACATGCAGAGGTGCTGATTGAGAGTTTGACATTTTTGTATTTTAGCCTGGAATCGAAGACACTTCAAAGAGCAAGTGTAAAGTAGTGTGTGTTATGGAGATTTGTATCAAATAACTACGCGCCAAACTGTTTACCCTCAAAATTAGATAACAATAGAATTTATAGATGGTTTTAAGAATACGTGAATTAATTTGACACAAAGCGATAGATTGAACTATAAGTAAAGCAAATAATAATAAAGTAAATTCAAATCGTGTGACTTGAATAGTTATAGCCTTGAGAAATAGACCTCACTTGAACTGAATATGATCCAAATAATGTCAAATACATAAGAGCGGTAGCTTGTAGAAGGATAATATTATAATGCTTTTGTGATGCGTGTTACCATGTCCTTTACAAATAATCTGACCCCCTTTATATAGTAGGGAGTCCTACTTTTGGTACAACTCTATATAAGATAAAATATCTCATGATTTGCTAATTAAGCGGTTTCATTGATACGTGCCGAGATTCCCGCTGTGATGCGCGACCGGTTACGGATATTTCAGCCCTCCGTTATTTTGGTTCGATGATGTTCTCTCGTGCTAATTCGGAGTCGGAGTCGGAGCCAGTTCTGAGGTCACGGACTCGATAATCTTTGAAGGCGCATGTTTTAACCTCGTACCTAGGCTCGACGGAAATGAGGTCGATATTCAATCCATTACGTTTTGGTTCCGATCCTTCATGCAGTAGATGAGCTCGGTTTCGGCCGTATACAATGAGAAAAGAAGAGCATAGAATTTGGAGAAGATCGAAGTGGAGTGAATTCCATATGCTTAGCAACTCTTCAGGGCCAAGTCTTAATACCTCTATGGTAACACCAACCATAATAGGCACAAGCAAAAATGTTAGAATATGATTAACAAGGTATTGATAGCCAAGTTTGACATATTTGAGCTTCACTGAATTAGAGAAACTTGGGACTACTTCTGGCATTTTGTCTTCAAGTAGGAGATTTTGGAAACAAAGAAGAAGAAGAGAGGATGAATATGTATAGTGGTGTTGAAGCTAAGAGAAGAAGGGGAAGATTGTGGAGATTTAAAGAGTAAAGGGGGAAATAAATGGAGGGCAGATGAGAGGATTAAAGCAACGCTAGCTCTCTTAGCTGGAGTTTTTTCTTGTGTGTCCTAACCTCCTTGTGATCATTAATCTTCCAACCACTCTGCCTTTTAATTTATATATTTGTCAATTTGGTTACAATCTTGTTAAGATCAAATGACAAGTACATCAATTTTATGATACATTACAAATATTCTTTTAGCTGTATGATCCTTTTTTTCCCAGGAGATTGATACAAAATATAATAGTGGAGTACAAAACATCGTTAAATAAAACATAAGTCTTTATAAAATAATTCCTATATTTTATTCAAATTGTAACTGGCCTTACTCTAAAACCACATTAAGTTTTCAAAATTATAACTCATTTCTTTATCCATGTAGCGTCAAATCTATGCTCTACTAGCTACCTATGGTAATTCTACCTTTGTTTATACACAAACACATTAATAAACGGATTTTACTTCAGAACCACTAGAGAATTCTAATTGTTCTTCTTTAAGAAGGATAATCTAACCAGATAGAAGAAACGGAAAAACTTCAAATATTACAGATTTACGGTGATGTATGGTCATGAGCTGCATGTGTTATGAACCTTTTGAGTTTTGACCGTGAAAACACGATAAAAATTAGGTCATTTAGTATTAATCGTGTATCATTAATATTTACAAGCAGTAAAGTTTATGGAACATGCATGTTTGATTACTTCATAATAATATGAGAGTACGTACCCAAAATCATACAGAAAGTAGTAACTCCACAAAATAAGAAACATATTAATAAATTAGTAGATTTGGTAAAGTATCAGTATCAGTTTTCTAAGAAAGCATATTAGCTTCAGCCACAATGAACAATCCATTAAGTTGGAAACTGCTACCAATTTCCAGGTTAGGGTTGGAGCAGCGGTAAAGTGACAATCGAATGTTAGGATATGCTATATACATTATCCTTGAAGTGCCGTTCTTCCTTGAATCATGCAGGAACGCATAATATTTCGCGCACCGAAGTGTTTTTTTTTATAAAGGGATAAAAGTATGAAGGCTGTCATCAATTAGCCACAAAAAAATGACCTTATATAAAATAAAATTAAAGAAATTTCTAGCTCCGTTTAAATTTATGGGACCATATCATTGAAGCCTAGCCTCGGCGTGAAACCTGTCAATAACTTAATATATACCTTGAGAAATTCAAGAGCGTACGTCTGAAAAGCACCACTGATATAAATATTTTGGTATGTTTTTATTCTCTTTTCCTTTATTGAGTAGTTTTGGGGGCTTCACTTTAACAGACATACCGAAAGGAAGGTATTTGGGTACGTACCTCTGCAAATGTTAAAAGAAAAAAAGAACATTTATTTCTATTATGTGGCGCCTTTCCGAGGTTCTTTGTAAGGCCAACGTAAGGTTAAGCAATCGATGTAAGTGTGATTGCTTTCTGCCAACTGAGGTCCCCTCCGTACGCTAGACTAGATTGTCAATGCCGTACGGGAAAACCAATGTCGTGAGCAACTGAGAACAGAAGAGAGAATTGAGAAAGAAAGCTTGATTGTATAAATGAAAGCTATTACAGAAAAGCTACGCGGTGTTGAGGGGGAGAGACACCAGTACAGAGAATTGTTTGCTTGCTAGAAAGTTTTGAATGCTTGATCCCCCTAATAATGCTTAAAAAAAATAAACCAAAGTTACATGAGTTGACCTATGAAAGCTGTAGGAGCACACTGAATGTAAAATGAAGTAAACCTACTCTATATTTACAATGAAAGGACTTAGACTTCTACAAGGTAGAAACAAGTCCAATGGCAGCAACTTTATCTTGAGCATCAGGGTCTGCGCGCGCGGCACTGTTTGTGTCTGCCTGCGGCTGGGCGCTGGCGCTTGGATCATGATGGGTGCACGCGGCAGTCTGTGCAAGCGGCATTGTCTGTACGCGCGGGCATTGTTTGTGCGCACGGCGCTGTTGGCACTCGCAAGCCGCTAGGCGCCGGCAAGGAGTTTCGGTGGGGCGACAGAGGCACATGCGCGCTTGTCACTTGGCGTTGCCGAGACCACGAGGCCGACCGTGGCGCTAGGCATTGGGAGGCTTACCAGGACTCCACGGGGCGCGTCCAAGGGGTAATGGGGCGAGGCTAGAAAGCAGCCCATGACATTCTCCCCCACCTGAGTTGGTGACGTCCTCGGAGCCTTACCTGCATGATGATGATGATTGATCAGGCTCTTGTTGGCTGGGAGGTCTGTTCCCCTCCGTCTTGTAGGGTGATTATCTGAATGATGCTCCATGTCTCTCTGAAATGATTTGAGGCGGCTGACATGGAATACTGGATGGATTTTCCACCAGGCTGGAGTATTGACCTGGTATGTGGCTGTCCCTATGCGTCTTTCAATGGACATAGGTCCGATGTATTGTAGCAATAGGTGGGGGTCATGGGTCCTCTCTGCAAACAAGTACCTCTCTGCATACCTCGTTGCCCTCTCTTGGGCTTTGACAAGATAGCTCCGCACTATCTCCATGGTTTGCTCCCATTCTTTCGAGAAACTAGTCGCTTGAGGCGATTTTGGCATGTTTGGTGCATTCACAGTTTGTGGGACTAGCGATTGCTGTCCGGTAACAATTTTAAAAGAGCTTTTGTTTGCAATGGCGCACTTTTGTGATTTGAAACACAGTTGAACAACATCCAGGAGCTTCACCCAATTCTTCTGTGATCCGGTTGCAAAGTGGCGGAGATATTCCTCCAGCATGTCATTAAACTGTTTTGTCGGGCCATCAGCCTGATGATGAAAGTTTGAGTTGTGGCTCAATGTGGATCCAAGGCACCCAAAGAGATGGGTCCAAAATTTTCTAGTGAAGCGTGAGTCGCAGTATGCCCCAATATTTGACAATATGAGAGAAGAAGAGTCTAGCTGTATCTTCTGCCGATATGTTTTGTGGGGTTGCTATGAATGTGGCATACTTGGAAAACCGGTCTACCACAACAAGGATGGTTGCAGGATCTCCGACCTTGGGTAATGCTGTGATGAAATTGTGGGAAATGCTTTCCCATGGTCTCTGTGGGACAAGTAGCGGCTCCAAGGGTCCCGCATGTGCTGGGCGATCCGAGTTGCCCTTCTGGCATGCTTGACAAGTCTTCGCGCATTGAGGGGCGCCATCAGTTATTTGACGCCGATGATGTGATTTTTGATTTTTGATGTTGAGGGTAGCCAGAACCTTGGGTTCATGTCTTTTGACTCCCTTCATCGATTGCATGGCCGAGATGTTTTCAACTGCCATCTTTATGGGTTTGCATGGAATGATGCGGGGTTTGGGCCCGTTTTCTCCCATCATCAGGAGCATGTTGGCATATAGTACCGGTATGGTGTTAGTTTGCCTCAGAAATTTCAATCCCACTATCAGCTCGAAGTCATCGATGATAGCTATGCGTAGGTCGAATCTTCCCTTGTATGGACCAAGCTTCATTGGCACTTCTTTGGCTATTCCACTCACTGGCTGGGGTGGTAAGTTGATAGCCTTGACACAGCCCCTCCTCTTCTTCGCGACTAGACTGAGGCGCTCTACCTGAGTCGAGGCTAAGTAGTTGTGGGTAGCACCCGTGTCTATCATTGCTCGGATGAGTCTTTCGTTTACTTTCATTTCGACGAACATGAGGGTCCTCTCTTTTGTGGTAGGAGGCCTCTCATCCGCCTTATCTTTCCTCTTGGCGATTAGGCATGCGTTCTTCTTAGGGTCACCAGCATTGGTTCCCTCCAAGGTATCAGGGATAGAGCCAACAAATGCATTGAAGGCACCAACTTGCTCTACGTCGTCTGAGTCGTTGTCTGACCCATCTTCAACAGTCTGATGAGCGTTGATCTGTGCATGTGGGAATTCATTGTTCCAATGTTTCCTGCCAATGACGGCATTCTGAAGGGGGCTTTCTCCCCTGATTGTTGTTGACTGATGCAGCGCTGTTGCTGCTTGATGAAGGAGTCTTAGGTTTGGATGCAGTTCGATCTCCCCCAATTTTTCTAGGGCCACCATTGCTTGGTTGGCTCCCGTTGTATCCCCCTCGGATAGGCGGCTGGGACCTATCCTTCAAGGTTTCCAAATGATAATCCCCAAGGCATTTTGCAGCTTGGATCGCCCTGGGCAGGGTGTCTACCCTCTGTCGTTGCAGCTCTGCACGAGCATGAGGTTTCAAACCTTCTATGAATGCGAAGAGTTTGTCTTTTTCCCCCATGTCTCGTATGTTTAGCATGAGCGCGGAGAATTCCCGCACGTAATCCCGCACTGACCTGGTCTGGCAGAGTTCCCGCAGCTTTCTCCGGGCATTGTATTCCACATTTTCGGGGAAGAACTGCAGGCGTATGGCTACCTTCAGTTTCGCCCATGTCTGGAGAGTATCTTCACCGGCCCTAATGGCTTCGTATTTCACTCGCCACCAGAGTTTAGCATCGCCCTGAAGATACATGGAAGCAGTTGCTACCTTTCTGGATTCTTCCAAATTGTCCTACGGCATCAAAGTACTGCTCGATGTCCAAGATGAAGTTCTCCACTTCTTTAGCATCCCGAGCTCCGTTGTATGGCTTTGGCTCAGGAATTTTCAGCTTTTGTGGCACGGGGGCAATGTTCATGGCACCCCTGATATGGTTGTCGCCTCCTCTGAGCAAGCCTTGAAGGGCAGCATTGACAACATTGAGCTGGCCTGTCAAGTTGTCTATGGTTTGCTGCATGGCAGTTATTATGTCTGCCTCTGCTTCCCGATGGGCTAAATCTTCGGCACGCTCATGTTGGAGGTCCTCAAATTTTCCATGAATTTCAGCTGCCTCGACGGCTGCTATTTGCCGGTCATCCTCAGAGTCCCGACTGATGTTTGCAATGTCAACTTCGGTCTGCCGCATTCTGCGGTCCAGGTCGTCCAACCTTTGTACTAGGCTGGTTCTTAGTTCAGGCACCGTATCCACGATGGATCATAGTACGTCAACCGTTTCTTCGAGGACCGTGCTGCGATCCCCATAATTCACCATGGTCAGAAATGGTGGTACTGGCAATGCGTTCCCTCGTCCAATGTCGAGCCTAGGCTCTGATTCCAACTATTACGCGGCGCCTTCCTGAGGTTCTTTGGAAGGGCAACGTCAAGCTAAGCAAACGATGTCAATGCGATTTCTTTCTGCCAACTGAGGTCCCCTCCGTACGCTAGACTAGATTGTCAATATCGTATGGGAAAACCAATGTCGTGAGCAACTGAGAACAGAAGAGAGAATTGAGAAAGAAAGATTGATTGTATAAATAAAAGCTATTACAGAAAAGCTACGCGGTGTCGAGGGGGAGAGACACCAGTACAAAGAATTGTTTGCTTGCTAGAAAGTTCTGAATGCTTGATCCCCCCTAATAATGCTTAAAAAAATAAATCAAAGTTACATGAGTTAACCTATGAAAGCTGTAGGAGCACACTGAATGTACTATGAAGTAAACCTACTCTATCTTTACAATGAACGGACTTAGACTTCTACAAGGTAGAAACAAGTCCAATGGCAGCAACTTTGTCTTGAGCATTAGGGTCTGCGCGCGCGTTGATGTCGGCGCGCGCGGCACTATTTGTGTCTGCCTGCGGCTGGGCGCTGGCGCTTGGATCATGATAGGTGCGCGCGGCATTGTCTGTGCACGTGGCATTGTCTGTGCGCGCGGCACTATTTGTGTCTGCCTCCGGCTGGACGCTGGCGCTTGGATAGTGATGGGTGCGCGCGGCATTGTCTGTGCGCGCAGCATTGTTTGTGCGCAGCGCTGTTGGCACTCGCAAGCCGCTGAGCGCCGGCAAGGAGTTTCGGTGGGGCGACAGAGGCACATGCACGCTTGTCACTTGGCGCTGCCAAGACCACGAAGCTGACCGTAGCGCTAGACGTTAGGAGGTTTGCCAGAACGCCACGAAACGCGTCCAAGGAGTTATGGGACGAGGCTGGAAAGCAGCCCATAACATTTCGCATGAATTAGAATGGTGTATATATTGAGGATATTGTCTGGATTCTTTCGGGTGGAAAAAAATGTGGTTTAGCCAAGTGTCGACTGCAGTTGGAGTAGTTGTAAGTTAGAGTCGTGACCATTGACTTCTTTTCTCCATATTAAACATGCCTCCACGTCCTTCCCACCTTAATTTTGTGCAGCTCTTCATTTACGGTATTGAGCTAACATCAACGGTGGTTTAACACAAAACTTTCATGTTATATATTTTGACACAGTTCCAAGAATTTTATATGCTATTACTAGTATATTGTGGTTTGTTATAGCAAGTTACTTATTATTTATTCCAGGTTACTACTAAATGCTTTTATATATAGAATTACCTGCATTAGTTTTTAAAGTGATTTGACTGCATTACATTTTTCTTACTTCAATACATAAAGCTAAAACTCATGCGTTATAACTTTTGTCACCTTTCCTTTGTGATCGATTTACTGTTCGCGGGCGGAGCTACAATGTTAGTTGCGGATTCGGTCGAATTAAGTAGCTTTTGTTCAAATTTTGTAATTGTATAAAGAAATTCAATTAATGTGTAAAAATTATTAATTTAGAACCCAGTAACATAAAAGAATTATAATTCCGAACTCATAAGATTCAAATTATAGCTCCGCCTCTGACTGTCCGATAGTTTACTAAAGCCGGAGCCTGTTAGGGTCCAAAAGGAATTATAACAAAGAGAAATGACTACTTCAAGAAATAGATAGAACAGAAAGTAGCAAAGTGCAACATAAGATATGAAGTAAATTACTGAAATTACGTAATTAAACAATCTCAAGATGTTTCTCTAGTACCATGTGAATGAGTTAAATCATATCCTGGTCCTTGCTAATTTAATTTAGTTTTCTCTTCTATTTCTTTTTCTTTATTTGGATTTTTGAAGTACATAGTATATATGGTCCTTAGCATCTCAATCCGTTTTTGTGATCCCCGTACATTGTAAAAGTGAGTTAAACATATATGTCAAAATTGTAAGCACGTCTATAATGTCAACAGTCATATATTGAAGGGACTTAAGAGAATTGGAGTTAGATCAATGTACAATTTTAGTAGTATAATTTTTCCCCTTTTGGCCACAAAGTACGTTACCTCTTAAAACTAACGACTAGATGCATTTAATAACCGGCAACATTGTTAGATTTCGTTGTCAAATTTTTAGCTATGGACTTGATTGCATCTCAAGTTGAAGCAAACTTGTCACAAACCCTATCTACAATTACAACCATCATTGCCACAATGTTCTTATTATTATTAGTGTTATTGTTATTGTTATTGTTATTGTTATATTTGTTAATATTCTTTAGTTCGATACATTACCTTAGGTATTATTGCTTATTTGATTATTGTTATTATCACTATTACTTGAATCACGTAATATTGCTACTTACGAAGTTCTTAATTGCATGAAAGCATATATAAGTTGACGAGCGGTGCATTCTTATTCACTTAATAATGTATTCAACATTATACTCTCATTGTCAGCCTAATTCTTTTTAATATACTGGACACATAAAAATTCTTATGTTATATTAGATGTCGGTCAAACTTATACTCAAAACTTCTATCTGTTTTTATAAAATACTTAAATTTACTTAATTATATCGAATAAAAATATTGTTGAGCCGTAAATATATAATTATGAATAAATCTATACAGGGGTGTGAAAGCCTGGGTGTGGATGGATTTGGATTAAAATAAAAAATAAAATAAAAACTGTACCATTGAGTGGATGAATGAATATTGATGTTTAACTACTAGCGGTCTTCGGCTCAACTAATATTTTCAGTGTTGCTGCTAGGCTTCGTTTTCACTTCCATATTATTGTGATATATACTTGAATGTGCCATGTATGAGTTATCTGACTGCCAACCTTAGTCAATTTGTGCTTTCATTCAATCCTGGAAAGAACCAAAATTGCTCTTTGGTGCTTCTTGATAAACTTTATGCACCTCTAGACATTGTCAAATTAGACAAATCGATAGTTACATCCTGTGATGACTCACTTTATTTCCCCGAGCTATTTCATTATTTATATTGTGTGAAATTAAGTCGAGTTAAATGTACTCGAAGTGACTGAAAGAATATGAGACAAATGGTCTCATTTAAGAAAGTCTAAGTCGCTAAAGTCAACCATGGATTTGACTTTTGAGTTAGAAGGCTCGGATTTGAAATCCGACGACTCGACTAGCTTCGGGATAGAATATATGACTTAGACGAGTGACCGGAATATATTTAATAGACCTCGAACAACGTGAGAATTGAATCGAGGAAGTTCGGAATTCCGGTTGATAGGTCGAATTTTGATCCGAAAGTCGGAATGAAATTCCGAAAGTTGCTGTAGGTTCCTTATGCAATTTTGGACTTGCGTGCAAATTTTCAGACCATTCGGACTTCGTTTGGTCGAGTTCGGATCGAAGGATCGAATTTCGGATCCTTAGAGTTCCAAAGATTGCTTTCAAGGCAAATCTGATAAATCGATGTTCATCTTAGTGTTCCAAAGATTGGAACAAGTTTGAATGAGGTTATAGAACATGTGTGCATGTTCGGATAAAGTCCCGGGGGTC
>MCJB01051614.1:8335-27519 GCA_002018475.1 Nicotiana obtusifolia | reverse complement strand
TCTATGAACGTGCATTGCACGTTAATAATGATACGTGATGATTTAAACATTTATTTTTACGAAGGATCAAAAAAATTAATCAATGAGAGAAATTTTATGTGTAATAATACAATAATAATCTAAATGCCGAAAAATATTATTACATTAACATAATACATGAATTTAAAATAAAAGGACATCATCAAAACTTACAAAAATGATCAATTTTGTCATGTCAGTTAGATAATTATGTATTATAATTTAAAAGCATTTAATGTGATGGTATTTTATGAACACTTCTTTGTCGACAATATTTTTTTGTATATGTTTCCTCCGATCCTAATGCTTTGGTTGCTTTGCCTTAACCAAATCTCTTACTGTCGATCTTGATATTCCTCTTGAAAATGCAACATACAGTTGTTCGTGCAAGAAAATATATTACGGTAAATATAGTTCAATATTTAGGATGTTTGTCCTTATGCTTTATTTGTTATATTTGCAAAACATAAACATACTAAAAAATATTTTCACACAAATTTAAAAGGTTATTACTTAGTTTCGGATGACGAAAATTGAATTAAGGGATAAGAATATACTTAGAAGCACATTGACCAGTATCATAATTTTTGCATGTATGACGTTATTGTCAAAACTTCTATATACTATCTGTGTGCCATTACATAAGTTGTTCCGCGTATCTAAGTTTTTCAGTAGCATGACGAACATTTTTTTTTAAAATTAATCTATATACAATGGAATATCAATTTTAACTCAGTCTATTATATATACGGTGACACTAACATACGTAATAAATAATGAACTTGATAACAAACATGTATGGTAGAAGGCCATTTGGTATTAAAGTATTTAAATATTCTTCTTGGTAGTAATTATTGGCATTATTTTCTGCTGAGTCAAAAATAGAAAAATATTTTATTTTTATTATAAAATTTTGCAATCAACCTTTTATTTAGTTGATGAAACATATTCATTTCTGCTAGCTAAGATATTTTTTTAATTCTATCATGAGATTTGCACAAATTATGTTTTAATCTAATGATAGAAATATTTCTCTTATTAAATGCACTACTATTACCACTGGGATTGATAACTAAGTGTTCAAGAAAAACCAAATCATCTTTTATTGGATGCACTTCTTTGTTTTCGACACGAAGCAAGAACACACTGAATACTGGATCTGTTCTTACTTTATATTTCTTGTCAGTTGAATCTTTTTCATTTGAGGCCAGAAGTATAACTTTGGAAAGCTAGCTTTTATAGTCTCTGCTTTTGTCAATTTTAGAACTACTGGTAGTACTTGACATAAATCACCTTCCAAACCATTAAGTTTTCACAAAAAGGTTCATTAATAAGAACTCCAGACAATTATTTCGATCGTTTGACACTTTGCCATAAGTGCTTCATCCCATATTATCAATTTTTCTTTCCTTATAAATTTAGCACTATTGCTCTACTTGGATATATTTATGATAGTAATTTAAGTTGTTTGAAGAGGTATATCAAATCTAAAGTGGGTGGTCTCACAATAAAATCATTGTTGGTACACTACTTGCTATTATTGCTAACAATGTCATGCTTCTTGACATGATATGCAAGTAATGCATGACATAGAAATATACCATAGTCGACTCTTTATAATATAGTCTTGAAAGCTTGTTTTTTATTAGGATTTAGCTTTGATTGTGCTTCCTTAGTCACTTGCATAGCATTTTGATTCTTAATAATATACTAACCTTTTTACTTTATGTTCTAACGCTTATTTTATGGAATAAATTTATGTATCCTAAGATATTGTTTTTTAACTTGAATAAGAAATTTACTCATATGATGAATTTAAAAAATAATTGAATTGGATTCTCTTGCTAAATAATTAATTAAAAGACTTAATTTTTTTGTTTTAATATAAAAAGTAATTTATTCTATGTTGATTCAGATCTTAATATTAGTTCATCTCTTGTTTTGAATATTTAATATTGATTATAATTTTTATTACTGTAAATTTTATTTTCAAAGAGTAAAAGATTGATATGACATTTCACTTTTAGGTCTTTATGTTTGTAGAATCATTAGTGGTATTGACTCTTACCAACTTTTTTTTTATCAGACATTTATATTCTTAAATATTTTCTTAGTCGTTGTTCAATAATGGGGTATTTTTTAATATTACACAAAAAATTAATATAAAAATATTATTTGAGTGAAAAAATAGTTCAAATATAATATAAAAATATATTATCGTGGGGATTTTTTTTCCAGTTTTAACTCTTTATGCTATATATATATATATATTGGATATTATGGAGTGGTGATGTATGTATTGCTAATACGGATGATTCTTATGAAATTAATTTTATTAAACCTTCCTATATATTTTTAATAAGAACTTAATAGACAAAATTTTATTAATTTCAAATTCTTAAATATTAAAAATTAGCAAAGAAGGTATTGTAGTCCAAACAATAGGTTATTGCAGTTATGTCCTTTCCCCATGCGTTCTTCCGCTTAATATTTTAGGGCTACTTTGGTATATTAATATTGTATTTACGCTTTGATAATAAAATAGGCTCTCCTTTTTCTAAATAAATTTGGGCAATGTAATACATTCTCAAATTAAATTAGTAAATAGGATATTATAATCATTTTCGAATTAAAGTAATAATGGGAATTTTTAAGAAGTATATCCTAAAAGTAATATGATTACATGATTAAAGATATTTACTTGTTCAATTTTATATGAATTAGACTGCTGAAAGTAATTATACTAATATGATTCCTAAAGGTAATCATGTATGATTCCTAATGTGTAATATTATGTCATAAAACTAATAGGATTATAAGGCTAATATCTAGAATCCCGATTGTGTGCTTTTATTATGAGTTATTATGCTTAATATTATAAGATTATTTTTGTAAATCGACATTGTATTCATGCTTTTATAATAATATAGATTTTTTTTAGGGTCAAATTCCTATTATTAATAAGTGGAATGAGAGGTGCATCCGGTAAAAATTCGGGTCAAGAAGGATATTTTTGTAATTACATAAGAATAAAAATAAAATAAAATAAAAGTAACAAGAGACTTTTCTTCAACTAAAATTTCTCTAATTTCAATATTAAGAATGTATTTTATGGTTTTAAGAGCAATAGTAGTGTTACAATTAGAGCGGTAAATTGATTAGCTAAAAATGAGTTGATCATTTATAATTGCACATATCTTCTTTCGTAATTCTTATGATTTTCTGTTGTCTGTTATTTTTTTCTACAAAAAATTTACCAAAAAAACTACTACTTGAGGTAATAAAAAAATAATGGTATCATATGCTTAATAAACAATTTTTATATAGGTCTTATATCGAATTGAAAATATTTGAAATTATTTTACCTTTTTAAATAATATCTAAATATCTTAATTTATTTTTTGAAATATGAATTAGCTTATGATTGACTTATTAATTATGCCATTTTCCTAGATGATATAATTTCGGGATAGAAAAAATTTTAGTATTATATATATATATATATATTTTTTTTTTTTTTTCATTTTGGGTTTGACGAATTGGTATAGAATGACACCGATATTACTTGATAGGCGCTAGCATATCAAATAATCAACCATATAAATAACATTGTTGTTTTGTGTAAAAAACTATAATTTCACTTCTAATTTCCTTTTTTTTTTCCTTTTCAAATGACTTACTTTCAACTGTCAGTATAATTTATAATCCTATTTTACATTGTACTATATAATTTAGATCGCAAAGGACATTTTCTAATGAATGCGAATAACACTTTTTCAAATCTTGGCCAACCACATATTGTTACTTTAATATTAGAAAAGTATTTTTAAATCAAAGCATAACATAAGTTGCTACTCCGAATAATATTGTTCAAAAACTTTAACACATTTTTAATTTATAATGATAGCCAATTCAAAACTATTTTACAAACTTAAAATCATGATAAATTTATTTACCTTCGAGTTGTTTGTGTGATCTTTTTGCTATCCATTCATTTCATGCCAAACTTGCTTTCTTATAAATTAATTTGTTCAAACTTATAATATTATGTGATAAATGAATTTAAATAATCGCCATGACTTATTCAATAATACATTATTAACAACGCGTGACAAAAGATTTAATCGAATTTTTTTTATATATTGAGTAAATTGAATATTCAAGTTGGACAAATTTGTGACGAAAGAGAAGCTAAAAAAAACTCTCCAATTACCAGAATACAACCGCATAGTATGTGATAAAAGTCACATCCTGCAACATAGCGCTTGGGGCAGAACGGAGCTAGAATGTCAAGTTTATGAGTTCGATATTCTAATTTTTTCAAGTTATTAGGTTATAAATTAATAATTTATATATATATATATATATATTTAATAAAAATTGTAAGAAAAATTCATGATTTGAACCAAAACTACTGGATTCAGCAGAACCGATAATCAATACTGTGGCTCCACCTCTGGCTTCGGCCCATGCTCAGCATGGACTATTCTTTACTAGTATATAAAATAAAAGAATTGACTAGAGCTCATTATTTTTGGCTAGAAACTCATTATTTTGTAGCATAGTCTAAGAGCCTTTTTGGATTGACTTATTTTAAGTACTTTTAAGTCAAAATAGCTTTCAAGTCATTTTGTAGTGTTGGGATAAAATGAAAAAGTGCTTTAAAACACTTATTTTAAAGCTAAAATAATAAAAATAAACCAAAAGCCAAAAGATAAAAAATTAATAACTTATAACTTATATTTAAAAGTCAATTAAAATAAGTCAATTAAAATTCATTTTACACTAACGTGCTATGATACGACACCGCATTTCATCATTTTTTCTACTCGAGAAAGCAAAAACCCGAGCTCTCCTGTCTATTCTTCCCGTTTCACCAATTCCGCGCGCTTCTACATCCCTTAATTCTCCAGAAAAGGGTTCAATTCCTGTTTCTCCACACGGTAGCAATGGAACGAAAACAGTTGCTATTGCCTACAACTATAGAACCACTGATATCAGAGTCAAATTCAATGACTAGTGCAACACTGGGTCGTGTTATGAACACATTGCTTACTTCTAAGCCTAAGAAGCTTCTAGAAACCATTTCTCATCTTGATCCTTCTCCCAAAATTGCACCTATTACTGGTAACTTCTTACTTGTGTATATTCTAAATTGAATTTCCGGATAAAAAGACTTCTTTTCTCTTTTTTTTTTTTTTTTTTTTTTTTAGTTGGGTATTTGTTTTTTCCAGTTTCTTTGGAACAGTCATTATGGTTTCTTTACCAGTATGTGAAGGATGCTGCTGAAAAGGAGTCATCTTTGGACCAGGTTCTTGTTCCTATGATTCAACATGTAAGAACCAATGTTACAGCTTTTTTTTGTTTGTTAATTCCTCCGTCCGAATTTATGTGTTATTGATTGACTGGTTGTGGAGTTCAAAAGAGTAAGAAAGACTTTTGAAATGTGGTCTAAAATAAGCTGTAGATATTTATGTGGCTGTAAATCATCTCATTAAGGGTAAAATTGAAAGTTTAAAATTAAATTATTTCTAAATTTGAAAAAGTGTCATTCTTTTTGGAACTAGCTAAAAAGGAAAGTTTGCCATATAAAATGGGACAGAGGGAGTAGAAGTTTTCAGATATCAGTACTGATTAGTTTACTAAATGGTTTTATGAGGATTAACTTCAATTTAATCCAGATACATATTAGTTGAAAATATGTTTTAGACGTTAGCACATCTTATATTGTTAGGACTGGTTTAGCATTTTAGATATTTATACATTTAGAAAATATTTTGAGGACATGATCCTTGATAGGAGGTTGTGGAGGTTGAGAATTAGGGTAGAAGGCTAGCAGGTAGTCGAGCGTTTTCTTGTGTCTTTCTTAGTCCAATAGTACTAGTGTAGTTTGATATCCCTTTTACTGTTAGTTTGCTATTACCACATATTTTGCACTGTTGTTACTTGCCTTCCATACTCCCTTAGTTTGTTATCATTTTATATCTTGTATTGTTATTACTGAGTATTATTGTCTCTTTCATACTCTCTTTTGCTTTCTTGGGTTTTGTTTTCTAAATACCTTGTATTGATATTACTTGCTATAAGTGCTTCATCCATCTTTTCTTTAGCCGAGGGTCTATCAGAAATAGTCTCTCTACCCATCCAGGGTAGGGGTAAGGCTGCGTATATCCTGCCCTCCCCAGACCCCACTTGTGGGATTACACTGGGTTGTTGTTGTTGTTGTTGCATAATGTTGGATTGGGATGAGTTTAAACGGAGTAACGTGGTGAGGATTCATATAGCCGACCTCAACTTTTTGTGGAATGAGGTGTAGTTGCTGTTGCTGTTGTTGTTGTTGTTTCAATTTAGTCCATAAAATGAAGGAATTGGTGGGAAATATTCCTATGACGCTCTACGTATAAGAAAAGAAAGAACCTTGAAGCTTGTTTCTCCAAGTATTTTTTTCCCTTTTTCTGTTTCAAGTTTTCAGTTAGTTTTTTCAAGAGTCAAGTATATAAATTCAGACTATGATTTTCTTTAAGCATATTCTATAACATATTGGGAAAAAAAAATCTGAGTCTGAGTATTATTTGCAAATAATGATTTTATTTGCATTTAACATGCTCCTACATTTTCAACCTGGGCTCTTGTAAAACTAAAATGAGAAATATTGTGGGATAGGGGAGTAAATTGTACTCCCTCCTTCCCATTCTATATGGACGGAGCGTTTAAGATGTTGCTTTGACTTATAATATTTTTGTCATTAATAGTTGAAGAAAAGGTTAAAGTGATAATTGAAAGTTAATTTGATAAAGGAAATATCATATCGAAGTTTGAAAATTTGAAATTTAAATAGCTTCTCTTTTAAATTCTTGAAAATGGTGAAAGTTGTGTTGGTATGGTCTGGTGTCGGACATTTTGGAATGTTTTGGAAAAGGAAAAGTGTTAAATTTAATATAAATAGGGAAAAGTGGGAGTATTCAATTAGGACATTATTTTGAAATTTGTCCATACTCTGCAACAACTAAGTTTTTGCTGTGAATCATCAGTAAGAAGCTCTTTTTTGCAGAACGTCAACATTTTTTCTCATCATGACTGGGTAAGATGGGTCAGCTGCTTTTAGTAGCACATGTGCATCTGCTTAGCCTTGAGTCACTAACATAGTCCATGAAATGCTTTAGTTATCCTCATTGCATTCATGTGCCTGAACCTCTCACTAACATTTTTAGTCTCTTGCATGATTTTTTTTCTATTGAGAGGAATGTTGTTTGCTGTTGGAACCATGGAACTTCTCATATTGTATATGAAAAAGGCCTTTGTGATGGAGGTGGATAAAAAAAATTGTGTAGCTTAAGTTCATGACCGATGGCCTGTTCTCTTTTCCTCACTTATGTTCTTGCAATCATCATTAACTATTAGCATATGCTCACCTTTTCTGTTTTTGGGCTAAAATTACCTGTTTCCCCATGCTGTTTTCTTTTATCATCATTGATAAAAAAATTGTCAGTCACTGAGGTTCCGGGGGTCAAAGCATGGCAACCAAGTGATGATACTTCTCAATTGGCTTTTTGAGGACGAAGTAAATTTCCAAGCTTTAGCAAATGATCTGGAGGCCATTTTATCTCGAAAAGAGGATCATTACATATCCCTTGGGTGGTGTACCCTTGCACGAAGTCTTATTGAATTTGAGGTCACTATGGACAAGCTCGAAACACGTGGTAATTTGACCTTTTCAAGTTCTGCTTCTATTTGAACCTAGAAGAGTCTTTCATTGTAAATTGGACTATACATATGCAGTCCTGCTTCTTTTGATGATCTGTTATTTCTCTTGACCCTTCCGTGAGAGGAAGTCAAAATTCCAACATCCAAAGGTGTGATCTAGTGGTCAAAGTGTGTGTAAACCTTGGAGATCAGTGTTTAAAATCCAGCAAAAATACTAGTTGATTTCTTCCTATCTGCCTAAGTCTTGGTAGACAGAGTTACTGGGTAACTTTGCTGGTGGGAGGTAGCAGATACCCAATGGAATAGTCGAGATGCGCATACGCCGGTCTGGGCACCGCTATTACTTTAAAAAGAGAAAGTAATGCCAATTCCAAATTGATTTAAAAGTTCACTATAGATTATGCTGGTAATAGTTGTACTGTATGCTTTTATTAATCAAATTGCAACACTAGTTTAAGTTTGTTATGCATAGAACTGTTTGTTTCCTTTGATTATTGGTCCGGAGGACCCTGTTTGCGCTCAGTGCACTTCAAACGTTTGAGCGGACCGCGTAGCACCTTTTGATGACATTTTTTTAGAATGAGTTAATCAACCCTGTATTGTAATTTTGAAGGATGAAATTATGTTATATCATAGAGTAAATTTCATTTTGACTTTAATGATTGTTGTTGCCACGAATGTTGAAGCGTCGATGTTTTCCGTTAGAGGTCCCCTTTTTCTTGGAGACTTTTTGTTAAATGGGAAAAACACATATGATATATCTAATAAGTCACATTATATGTTATCCAAGATAGATTTTCTTCTTTATCTATATATATATAATCTAGTGAGTCATTTGTGGTTTATTGAAGGGGTGTGAAGAGCTTAATGACATGTGATGAGGATGAACTTTTGGTAGCACAAGTGGTTGAGGAAAATACTTTGAGACTTGTGTTTTCAAACTTTTACTAGATTTCATTTCATGCCTAAAAAAATGACGGTCCATCGAGTTAGGAGGATAGAAGATAGAAAATGGAGAAGTTCGTTTGGGATTTGAGATGAGGAAGAATTTTCATGACTAGAAAGTGGTAGAATTCCAAAGCCTAGCTGAGTTACTTCACCCAAACAAGGAACACCTTAGGACAAAAACGATATATGCAAATGGGATTAGGAAATAATGGAGTATCTTATGTTAAGTCTTATTAAGAGAAGCTTCTAGTTAGGAAGGAGGTTGTATTTCCACATTGATCGATTTGGATTCTTATGGTTCCAAGAAAGTTGCATTTATTTAGTTGGCTAGCAACAAAGAAGGTGATTTTGACGGCTGAAAATCTAAGGGAGAGGAAGGTCACATACATCAGTTGGTGCTTTATGTGCAAGAGCTCCGGTAAAGTTGTTAACCATCTCTCCTTCATTGTTGGGTGGTTTTGAGGTTATTGTAGGAAATCTTGGGTTGGCTTGGAATAGTTTAGGTGATGCCAGACATCCTAAATGAGCTAATGTTAAGTTGGAATTACAATTGGTGGAAGAGAAAATGTAGGGCTTGGAATGTTGCTTCACTAGCACTTGTCTGGGTTATTTGGAGAGAGAAATAGGAAAGCTTTTAAAACTGTAGAGATGAATTTCGTTCAATCGAGGAATAGTCTATTATCCCTTATTTTCATCTAGTGCACCCATGAGGTGTACAAAAGATTGCGTGTCTTTTGTAGAAAATGATATTTGGTTTTATATTAGTTTTGGTATACCTTTTATCTACAGGCGTTTATGCTCAAACATTTAATAAAATTAAAAAGGCAGCCCGGTGCACAAAGCATCCTGCATTGACGCAGGGTTCAGGGAAGGGCTGCAACACAAGGAGTATGGTTTAAATAGCCTACCCTAATGTAAGCATTAGTGGCTTCTTCCATGGTTCGAACTCTTGACCTATAGGTTACACGGAAATAATGAGTACTAAGAAAGGTGCCTTGATGGGTGTAGGAGAAGAAAAGAATTAATGTTAAATATATAAATGCCATAAACGACATGTAAGAAGGAGTTGACACTTATGTAAGAATAGTAGGAGACACAAAGGAGAAAAGGAGGTCGGACTGCATTGAGTTCGTATTTATTTATCCTAGTTATGAATGAGCTAACCGACTTAAATATAAGATGAGCTTCCATTTGTATGCTAGTTGTTGCCGATATCGTGCTAATTAACAAAATCAAAGAGAGTGTCAACTAAAAGTTTGAACTATGGAGAAAAAAAAGAGAGTAGGGTGCGCGCAAGCTGGCCTAGACACCACGCTTATCCAAAGAAAAAAGTGAGTAAGGGTTTTAGGACAAGTAAAAGTAAGATTGAATATATGTGATGCACGTTTAGTCAACCTAAGAAGCGAAGTTAAGGTGAGATTAGATATGAATTGTGGTGCCTATATGCAAACAAAAGTTAGATATTTAGGCTCGTAGTTCCAAGAGAATGGAAGGATAGACAAAGATGTTACACATCGAATCAAAATCGGATGGTTGAACTGGAGAAATGCTATTGGATTTTTATGTGATAGAAAGATGTTTACGAAAGTGAAAGGTAAGTTTTATAGAACAATTATAGGATCGACAATGTTATATGTGAGTGAATGTTGGGCTGCTAGAGTTCAACACATTCGCAAGATGAGTGTCACAGCAAGGTAAGCATTCCAACCAAGCCAAGCAGCTATAGATCTTGAGTGTCTTGCAAGGGCATCTGAGATGTAAATGCTAAGACGAAGGTGTGGTCATACAAGATTAAACAATATTAAAAATGACCACATTTGTGAGGATAAATTAAGAGAAAATCGCTTGGGATGATTTGATCATGTCCTGTATCGATCACCAAGATGTACTGATCCATAGATGTAAAACTGTGGTGAATGAAAGTGCTAAATGGAATCGAAGCAGACCTAAAATTGTAGGGAAGGAAATTGCCTTGGAAATCCTACAATCTGGTAGAATCTATGTTGACTTAGCAAAAGATATGGCACAATGGAAGAAAAAGATTCATATAAGTGATATCAATTAGTTGGGAATATGTTTTAGATCAGGTAGGTGTTAGAACATGTTCTAGTCATGTTAGTACGTTTACTTTAGGTCCTATGTGTTCGAGAAGTCTCTTAGTCGTATAGAGAACTTCTAGTACTTTCATTTTTTGCTTTTGTTTTGTATAATGTTGGACTGAGAGGAATGTAAATGGAAAAATATGGTCAGTGAGGGTTCATATAGCCAACCTCAACCTTAACTTGTTTGGTACCGAGGCGTAGTAGAAGTAGCTGTTGGCCTGGGAACCTGTTGCCCACTGTTTACAGGGGACAAAATCTTAAGTTTGTTTCATGATAACACTTAGTTTTGGGTCATTGAGTTTTCTGTTATTAATACAGGGGTTAGAGCGAGATATGATGCACTTCTGAAGATTTTCTGCACATGCACGTCTCATCTTGTGGCTATTGTACGTGATGGAAGGTGTGTGTTCTTTCTTTCTTTTGTATTGTCTCTCTCTCTCATTTCTTCATTTCCTTTTTATTAGATGATGATCTGTTACTCTCTGCTCAGCATTGCTGATTTTTACCGAAAACTAAATGGGGAAAATTTCACTGTTACTATTGAAAACTGAGTGGGAAGAATCTTACTGCTATCCAAACAAAAGAGTGTAGTGCTCCAGATACCTTTAAACTTGTGTTAGTTCTAAGATTCAGGGTCGATGAATAATATAAAATTCATGTCTTCATATCATGTGATCAAAGTTTTCGTTATATATATCATAAATTATATAGGGCAGAAGTACGAGGATTTTCTGGATGATGGTCTTCTTGTTTTACTATGAGTTATTTGACAGTGTCATAATATGAGAATACGTACATATCCATGAAAACCCAAAAAGGGAAAAAAAAAAAATGCATGACTAGTCTGTAAGTGGAAATGGAATTGTCTTTGCTCAACTTCGTTCAAACTTTTGCTGTTAGCTATATTCTCACATCCACTCTAGGGAGCTGAGACTGCTTTAGTGCTTCTGAAACAGAAAGTGCTTATTGGCCCATTTAAAATTTCTAACAAAGACACATGCCTAAGTTTGCTTATTTCAAATTTGTAGCACCATACAGGGGGAATTTGAGCTGCCAACTCGCCTTTCAGTGGCTGCTGCAGATCTAATTCTCTCTCTTACGGAGGCATTAACAAGAAGTGATTCAGTGTCCAACTGCTCGGGTGACAAGCAAAAGGCAGCTGGTACTGGTGAAAGAAATCGCCCGGTCATGTTGTTACCTTCTACTTCGACTAAGAAGAAAGTGAATAAAATCAGCAAATCCTCCGAATCTACAGACATGGAAATGAAGTTGCTGCTTTGGGACCAGTTGGATCACCTCATAGTTCTTGTAGAGAGACTTGCAGCTGTATGTTCCGTAACTTGATTTATCTATTCAAACCTCTTCATTGAATGTCATATTTGAATATCCTTTACTATCATTCACTAGTACAACTGCTATAAGTAAGTAATTCATGCATTTAAGATATGCATCCTGAGAGAGAAGAATAGGTTTTCTGTAAATCTCTCTGACGAAACAGCTTCTAGTATACCTATTTTCTTCTGTAAGCCTTACACTTGTTTTCTGACTAGTGATTAGTTTTAATCTCAAATTAGTAAGTCTTTCTTTCCATGTTTTCCTACGAACTTGAAAAAAAAAATGAGCTTTTGATTTCTATTTCTACGTCCAACCAGTTTGTAATCTATGAGTCAAAAGTATTTGACAATATTTTTTGAAATTTTGAGTGTAACTAATCGACGCCAGTTTCTTTATGTGCTCGGTAGTGCTCAGTTGTGTGTTTAAAAAGTTTCTCCAATTGATGCCAGTATTTGTTGGTACATGGTAATGTTAAATTGTGCGTTTAGAAAGTTTCTTTCTGTTAGACTAAAATAGTTGGTCGGATAAAAAGTTTTATGTGCAAAAATTTGCTTGCTTAAATCTGATAACTATGTATAGAACACACTACAATATGATTCTAGGGATCTTGACGGATAAAATATTTACTTTGCAAAGGTTCCCATAAATGTTGCTGATAGAGCATTTTCTGTAATACCTTGTCGAGAAGTGGGAACTCTTAAAGTCCACTTGTCAAATGCTTCGGTGTTTCACATATAGTCTTTGACATGCAGTGGAACAAAAAAAGCAGGCCTTTGCATGCAAAGGCATTGGAGAGAGTTCACAGGTGGTTGCTTGGGACGCAGGAAAAATATATTCACATACAAACCAAGGCAGGTGTTACAATTTTCAGCTTTTCAGTGTCTGGATCAACCTTGATAGCCCTTATGTTTTGTTCACCGTGTGCCCTCTATCATTACTTTAGACAGATTCACAAATGCTGAAGAGTGGAGTATTACTGCTCTCCTCTTGTTGGAAACATCATGCCATGTTGTTGCACTTGGAAGATCACAAATTCGCACAGAAATATACAGAATTATTGGAGCAGTACTTATCTGGGATTCAGGTTTGCTATACTATTACCACATCAAGTCCTTTCACATTCTGTTCCTTCCTCTTGCATTTGGTCTCTTCGGAATGGGAAACATTAGTATATTTCAGTGGATTGACACTTCATTGTTTTTGTTTTAAATCACTTTCTTTATTTTTCCTGAGATGGATTTTAAGTAATTCTAGTGGGTACCAATTAAAAAAAGTAATTTCTAGTGATTGAAATTATGGGCTATTCACTTGGTTGAGTGGATTTATCTGGAAGACTTGGATTGTTGAGATTTAATTTACAGATATCCTGTCTTAAATTAGTTTCCTGCTGGATAAAAAGCTTCCTATTTGTAAAATATTGTGCTAAGAATACAACTTCAATCTGCATTATCAGAAATGTTTTGGACATTTAGGAGTTAAAACCCAACAAACTGGCAAACCGACTCAGTAAGCACTTCTGTTGTTTCACTGGTTCAGGTATCTAAAAGTACCTGAATTTATATTTGTTTATTCACATATGGCTTCTCCAAACTCTCAATTGATTCAACCAAAATAACAGACTTGTAAAACATTTTAGCAGAATTGGTCCAAGTAGTGAAGTAGGTCTTTGGTCATTAGCAGTTAAACATTTATGGACCAGGTTTTAACGTGGTCACACCACTGCAGAGTCATTTTGTTTACTCTTTCTAGTAACTTATTTTCATCCTTCTCAAACTTCTATTATAACTCATAAGTGTATGCCCTAATATACTCTCATTCTCTGAAAGATATACTGTATTTCAAAGCTCATAATTAAGAGTTTCAGTTTGGAAGTGGAATGAGTTGAATGGTTTGTGTTGGGAGAACTTGAAATTTCAGTTTACCTACTGAATAGCCAGTTGGTAACTGAATTAACTGTTTGAATACCCATAGGTAAGTTCTCTTGGAACTTATTTAACGGGTGCATGTTTTTCTCTGATGATCACCTTCGACAAAAGGACTCTCGAACTAACAAAAAGAAGATAAACTTGACATGAGATTTAGTTTTAATGGTCCTGACTCTTGATTTCGTTGCTCTTTCTGAATATATCGGAGTATGTGAACACTATTATGCTTATGTACTTCTTCTCTATTTGTCCAGATTTAAAGAAGAAAACTTGCAGTTTTATGCAGATAACTATGCTGAAGAGTCTCCTAAAAACAAAGAAAGTGGAAGAGAGACCATCAAGTTTTTCCTGAATTGCCTTGCTCTTCTATTAGGCCGTCTACATGGAATGCAGTTTGAAACTACCATTGAGGAACACGGATCTCAGCTATCTCAAGCTATGATATCCCAGGTAGAATTACATGACTACTGAAGAAGTTTGCTGCATTTTGGTTACAATAAGATTAGGATCTCTCTAGAAGAGTCTTGATTAATTGTTTTGGTAAAGTAACTTCTTCAATAAGATGATGATTTATGCAGTCTAGATTGATGCATCGAGTTTGCTTGACAAAGCAGTAGAGACCTAGCATATTTCTTGTCTTTAGTACTTGAATTAAAACATACTTGGTTGTTTGACTACTGCGAGTATTTTTTACTCTTTTGGTTGAGTTGCTACGGCTTTTTGCCAATGATTAATGTTTTACATTTGTTCTTTTTGGTATATTTGAAGCTCAATTCTGCAGATGATGAAGTAATTGACAGTGCCCTCTGCATCTTCAAAGCTGTCATCTTTAGGACGAACAGTAGTTTGTCTAAATGTGCTGCAGACGTTAGTCAGATTAATGCTCTACTGCCAATGTTACTACACCTCTTGGATGAACGAGACAGTGCAGCGAAAGCTGTTATCAAGCTTTTTGCTGAATATTGCTCCATGTACGATTGAATTACTGCAATATACACTGGTTTTAATCTTTTAATATGCATTTTTGGGATTAAATATGAATGGCAATCATTATTTTTGCCAGATCCTCAGATACTCAGTGCTTGGAAGAAATTCTAAAGCGCCTTATTTCCGGGGATGTTTCACAGAAAAGAAATGCTGTTGACTTCATTTCAGATCTTATACATGTATCTATGGAGTCAGATACTGTGCTTCCTCCTACTATGTGGTATGCTGTTGCTTTCTATTGTTGGCTTTTAGTTATTAACACTGCTTCACCTTTTAGCACTATATACAATGTTGAAGGAATATAATTGCAATGTTTGTTTGAGAAAGAAATATAATTACAATAAAGGCGCCTGAGAAACCTGTCTGAACTGCTAGTCAAAGTATTGGCACAACAAAAGGAGATCCAACAATCAGTCAACTAGGGAGGTGAATTTTAGAAGTATCCGTAGAGAGATTTCTCAACCTGTTGAGAGCATGCTAAAGTGCTTAGATTGAGTCATGTTACATGACCATTTTTTTTATAACCTTGGTGTCCTGGCCAGCTTGTGCACACCTCGACTAAATTCACGGGACACCTGCTATCTCCGACCAGCAACAGGTACCACGTAACTATGTCCACTTGGACAGGGAAGAAATCACCTATTATTTATGCCTTCGCTGGGATTTGAACCTGAGACCTCATGTTTCTCAACCCACTTCATTGAACACTAGGTGATGGGAAGAAATCACGTGGTGTTTTTACCTCCATTGGGATACAGGATCATTATATTTAGATTTTTTGTGTAAAAGAGTTATATATTGAAGTGACATACAATACCCAACTTTCTTACCTTATTAGAAAGTTCACAGAACTGGAGCATTTAACGAACGCTTCAAGTCAATTTGGGTGGAGTAATTCAGCACCATTATAGACTCCTTTTTGAGGCGTTTATCCTGATGTGGGATAATATGTAGCTAACACATTTCTGCATGTGCATTGCCCTGGTCTAGGTTCATACATGGACCTTATGCAGACTTACGAGTTAAGACCGTACTTACAAAATGTTGGCGCTAATTCCATGTGAAGAATCTAAGCATTCAACTAAAAAGAAAAATCTTAGGTAATGATGTAGTAGCGCAGGACCATTTCCCCATTTGATAACACTTTCATATATCCGATATGGGACAATATGTAACTCAAAGGAAGGTATATGTACTAAAGTTATCATCATTCTGATCTTTTGATCTGGTAAGTTATCACCATCCTGATTTTTCTTTTGAAAGAAAATAACTGATTCCAGAAACTTACACTGATTGAATAATATATGAATAGGATATCACCAGAACACCCATTAAAGAACAGTAGGTGCTCGGCTAATAGCCTGTTTGGCCAAGCTTTTTTTTGGGCCAAAAGTGCCTTTTTTGGCCATAAGTGCTTTTGCCCAAAAATTGAGTTGTTTGACCAAGCTTTTAGAAGTAAAAAAAGTGCTTTTGAGGAGAAGCAGAAGCAGTTTTTGAGAAGCAGAAAAATGTAGCTTCTCTCCAAAAACACTTTTCCGAGAAGCACTTTTGAGAAAAATTTACTAAGAAGCAGTTTTCAAAAGCTTGGCCTTCAATAGTGATAGTGCTTTTCAAATTAATTAGCCAAACACAAACTGATTCTCACCAAAAGTACTTTTTTGAAAAGCACTTTTGAAAAAAGCACTTCTCAAAATAAGCAGATTTTAGAAGCTTGGCCAAACAGGCTATAAATCATTGTACATACAACTATTCCTAATTCCAAAATTACTCTCCCTTTTGTGAACTATATTAGGATCTCTTATGGTTTTCCCTCTAATTTAGTTAACAGAACAATTAAAGGTTGTTTTGTTATATTTTCAGTCTAAAAAAATGTTGTTTTTTAAAATGTGCAGGCAGCATTTGTCATGCCACCTATTGGAGTTTCTCCAAGACGAACAAATGGTAATTAAAACACAGGCTTCCAAATTGATTCCTTTAATAGGTAAGCCTCCACCTTTTGACTTTTAGCTCAGTTATCCTTGTGGTGCAATGGTATATTGCAAGAAGATGCTTTGCTGTGGCTTAAGTTTTTATGTAACTTGAATGATTGTTCTGCCCACCTTTCAGTTTTGGTTAGTTCAAACATAGAAAAAGTGATGATGCATAACTTTTGAGGGGAAATTCTTCTTTCATTTGTTCTAATATGAACCTCCTACTTCTGTTGTGTTTATTGGCCGACCAGGTCTCCTTTCCTCCTTTACATTGGGAACTGCCATCTGTAAAGAAGAGCTTAGTCTGGCTACTCGTTCTTCCCTTTGGCATCCAAAACAGCATTGCTGAATGAGCAATAACTTTTTTGTTTACTGCTGCAGATCCTTCGTTTACTTTGCCTGCACTAGTTTGTCTTATATACTCTCCACTTGAAAGAGTACACTCATTGGCTAGTGGTGTACTCGTTGCATTATTGAAGAATTACAAGCATAACCCTGATGTTATATGCATGCTGCTCGACTGTTTGAGGTACAATGAAATACTTTTGATCTTTAATGATGACAAAATTTCAAGTAAGCAGCAACGAAACAGAAGAGTAATTCTGTTCTCTTTATTGTAACTTCTAATTTGTTTGTGCAGCAAACCCTCTCAGAACCCAGACATTTGTGATACTGCTTGTGGTGAAGAAGGTATGATTTACTGATGCTGTATATGACATATATTACAGTTGAAAGTTGTAGTTTCTGCCCATAGGCTGCTCAGGAGATGATTGGGAGTGCACAGCTAGTGAAGTTCAATATAGTACACCAAACATCATGAAATTTGACATCAGATTTAAACCCCACGGGCCAATAGTGGTCATCTATAACCGTCATAGAAAGAAACAGGAGAAGAGTTACATCTAATGAGGAACACAGTTAATTCGAAAAACAATTTTTCCCTGGTATCCTTCAACCTAAAATATAAACCCTATTGGTTTGAGACTGAGGCGTAGTTGTTGTTTGTATCCTTCAATCTTAAAGATAGGTTATCTTCTCAACAGTTCTCTCTATAAAGCAACTGCATATAATGGATATTTGTAATAGTTAAGAGTAACCTGAAGCTCTTGTTGGCAGGATTCTAAATGAGTGTGTTTACTGGAAAGTTTCTGTTCTGGAATAGTTTATTTTGGGTGCTATTAGCTTTCCTGGTTGCTTGATATTTACGGTTTTTCCTACCTTCCTTCATATCTTGGAAATTTACGTGATTTGTGTATTTTGAAAGAAACGGTGCTTTTTGGGAGTTCCTTTTGCAGATGGTATTTCTTTTGCTCAAGGTTATACTCATATATAAATTTTCAATGTGTAGTGGAGTTACATAGTGCTAGTTTGGGGTAATGGTTTGAGTAGAAAGAAACTAAAGAATTTTTGAGTGGCAATATAGCTTGCATGGAAAGGGTGATATCTCGAATATTTATCCGTCCAATGATTGTGACTTTTACACGTAGAGTGCTCTTGTCCTCTATGTGGCAATCCTCTTCTCCATCAATTGTATTCTTCTTATTTTGTTGTGTCTTTGTATTTTTTCCCATCAGTATATAACTACTTCTGGAAAGCACCTTGATTCTTCTTTTCTTCTCTTTCAGGACAAAAACCTGATATTGATAGAGTGCTGAAGCTGCTTCCTGAGTGGTCAAAAAGAGTAAGTTAGAGTTTCTTCCACTTTGCTTAATGGGCTCACCTCTTGTCTTTTTATTTATCTGCGACTCTATCTGCGGTCATGAGTGAATTACTATTCTGCTCCCGGGCAAATGCTTCTGTTCTTATTGTTCCTGATTCTTTTGACTGTTCTTATTCAGTTCCCAATATAATATAATATAATTCTGTTTTGTCATTTCTCTAATTTATCAGTTTTCTTTCTCGTTCTTTTTCAAGGATTTTTGGGTGGGTAAGTGCTTATTGAATCCTCGATAAAGTGATTTAGAAATGTGACTGCAGCTTCCAGAAGGCCTATTACCTTGGGCTAACTTCTTCGAATTTGCTTTTGTTGCTTTGATAATTTATCAGCTCTTGGTTGATGTAATATTATCCCCCACTTGAAACCTGTGTCATCAGTACTCTTTTTCACCTAGGACCAGGAAAAAGCTACTACAGTTCATTTGATCTTTGCTAGCTGTTTCTTTTTTTCGGTACTCTCTTTGTCCAGTGTGCATAAG
>MCJB01051613.1:64281-80247 GCA_002018475.1 Nicotiana obtusifolia | reverse complement strand
TCTTGAGCTTATATTTTCTTCACTTCATCTACTCTTGTGAGAGTTATACTTTGAGTGAAATTTGTGTTGTCATACACCTAAGGGAAGTTGTCCCTTGTTGTATTAAGGAAGAGAGTCTTCCTTGTTGTTCACGGAACTTGTGTGATTCAAGTGTTCGTGATTGTAACGGTTGGTTAGGCACCCGCAAGTCTAACATTGCAAAGCTTGTGTGATCAAGTCTTTGTGGTTGTAACGGTTTGTTAAGCACCCGTAAGCTTAACGGAGATAGTGAAATACTCAAGTGCGATCTTGAGGAGTGGACTAGCTACACGTTGTAGTGAACCACTATATATCGGGTGTACGCTTTCTCTTTACATTCCGCAACTTATTTATTGCAATTATATTTTCGCACTTACATTATTAATTACATATCTTTATTGCGAAAATTTGCAATTGTTCCGCAAAACGCTATTCACCCCCCCTCTAGCGTTGTTCATTTATTCTAACACTTATAAGTCCGGTAATGTCCCTATTGGTAGAATGTGTGGCTCGATGAGTGGTTGGATGGCTATGTGGTGAGTAAGATGTGGCTGCGGGATGTGTTCAGATGGTTTGAGTGTGACGAGAAGGGTTTGCTTGAGATGTAAAAAAGGACTATTGGGTGCTTGAATTCTGTCTTGATGTGATGTAGTCTCGATTTATAAGTGTATTAAAGGATCTTTCATGTTGTTTAACTGTGGTACGAATTAGAATCTCATGTATTTTTGATGAGTTCAGACTCAAGAAGATTAAGTGATTGCGAAGTAGTTGTGGCTGTGAAAGGGTATAGAGAGATGTTAGCTTGAGGCTAAGCAGGTAGGTTATGACCTGCAGGGTAATTTACGGAGGTGTAACCCTTATGATGGTTGTGTGGAGAGTTTCTTGCTACTAGTGGGTTATGTGTGTTGCGATGTGGTTTGGATCGCTCGAGGAAGTTGACTTGACCGTCAGGTATGAATGCGAGCTTAGCAGACGATTTGAGGTATTACATGGTTTGTGTTAGACGAGCTTATGAATGATTTAGTTGAATTTCAGTGCGGGATTATGGCAGTAATAGAGTATGGGTATTGTGAGTTATCGACTGTTTTGTTCTATGGCTTGAGCCAAGTGGGGGAGTCTACTATCAACAATTTAATTACATGGTTATGTGTTGTACTGGTTTCGACTTGAGGCATACTTGTGAATCGGTTATGACTTGCATAGTTTGGTTTTGACGATGACTTCAGCAAGGAAACTTCTAGATGCATGATGTTTTGCATTTTAGGGGCATATGGAAACCGTGGAATGATTTGAGTTTGTTATTCTTGACAGATGTAGTGTGCATGGAGTGGGGGTCACTCGGTTGTTTAGAGGTGTGGGTTACTTCTTTAGTTATTGTCGTGCTAATGGGACACAGGTCGTTTGGCCAGGTTAGGCGGTGTGATTCAGATTTGAAAAGAGTGGGTGACTCTCGAGGAGGTTCTAATGGGTTCAAGATTTATGTGTAGCAATTGAGAATTTTTTCGGAATTGTATATGGCTAGGATATGAGATTTACATTGCATGGTGTCGAGACTCGCGGTATTTCATGGATTCTACATTTCAGTATTAGGGAGGTAAAGAAAATAGTTTAGGTTCACAGAAGGTCTCTTCTGAGTGGGTGCCTCGGTTGTGGTAGTTTTGGGGTGCTTAAGAGGTAAAGCAGCGGCTTATGGGCCTTAGGGCGGTGTGATTTTATGCTAGAATCTCTTGTGGTAAGCTTTGGGTAAGGATCGTGGTGTTTTGGCAAGAAAAAATATCAACTTGAGGGTAATTCTGAAGGAACTCAGAGAAATAGGGCAGCTTGGTAGTATGTTGGATCAATAAGGTAATGGTATGCTCGGTTCTTTGGGTTCTTATGATATGGTGAGTCCCTATGGGTGATTTTTGGCAATACTTTGGATTTGGCGACCGGCGTGGCTTGGTTAAGTTAGAGAGGTTTAGTTCTGATGGCTTGGTTACGTGTTAATGGGTTTCGAAGAGTTTTCGATGGTTTCTACCATAGTTTGAGATGGATAATTCCTACCGGCGTGAGGGGCATGTTGCGTATTGTGATTTCCTCCTGGATAAGATCAAATAGAAGGTTTCTGGCTAATTGAGTATGTAGTTTTCTTGTGACTCAAGGTTGATTATGAGATTCTCGTACTTTTCATATTATGACATAATAGATGCGGTGTGTTGTGTTGGATTGAGATTTGTATGTGCAAGGTCACGGTTCATTTTTGAAGGGAAAGTCATGAATTCTTAGGCAACATGGACGGTTTCAGATGACTAGATGAATGATATTGCTACTTGGTATTGCCTGAGAAGGGTGCGCATCTCAGCAGGCGTATTGAGTTTTGACTTACAGATGCTTCATTGGTTGCTGTACTCGCCTGGTTGATTGGCTAATGGTATTCAGATTTTTCTATGTGGCACAGAAGAATTATCAAAGTATTCCTCGTGGGATGATAATGTATGAGAGATGTGTTAGGCATTCGGGTGGTGGAGTTGGGATCAGATATTGTGATTCGTGTGTTCTATGGATTTGGAGATCGGGAGTTCTCAGAAGCGTGGTTGTGGACTGTAAAAATGTGGCCAAAGCTAGCCAGATGATGGTATGCATTATGGTTAGGTCTTTGGGGACTTTTGGAGGGTTATGCATCTATTTATAGGTGACCAGAGTTGATTTGGGGTCCATTGGTAAGCCTAATAAGGATGTGTATTCTACACGGGGTCGGATTGGTTGACTCCGTACTGCTATTGTTGAGGGAGGTGCCATCCCATTAAAGTTGAGATTATTCATGTTCTGATATGTTCTATGAGTTACTCTTCTATGCTACGAGGGGTTGTGATTTGTTGGTTATATGCATATATGGTTTGGGCCTTATAGCGGAATTCGAGCAGAATGGTTATCGGGGTGTGGAATGGTTGTTGCACCTTGGTTATGGCCTTTGTCCAATTGTGATGTATGGTGTTGTTTGCTTCTCAGTGGTTATGGTCATACATTTTTGGTACTACGCGTCAAATAGCACGTGGTTGTTGATTTTGAACATTGTTACTTGAGGTAGACCGATGTCTGGATGGGGTCACGCATTGCAGCGAAGTTATGTTGGGATATGATCCACTGTGTTAGATTCGTGTGTTTTGATTCTACGGTGTGTTATGGGTTCTTAGTTGCATTGTGGTGGTACTTGTTGAGCTTGCGGGACGGTTCTCTCATTTGGGTCATTTTCTATGTTTGAATACACTTGAATTGTTAAATATTGGTGCACGAATTGCACAGTTTGTGGCTTAAGGTTGCATTGGTGTGGTATGTCAGTAGGCGACTATATTTGATAAGATGAGGTCATCGGACCTCGAATGGGTGCTACCGGATCTGATTGCGGTATATTTGAAAGGATAATATCCGAAGTCGCCTTAGAAATTGGCTATAGTTCTTGTCGAAGGAGGTAGAGTTTCATTACTTGTTGATCTGATAAGTAGTTACAAGTTTCTGCGTGTTTCTTTCATCATCGGCAGTGTAAGAAGGTTTTAGAATGAGGTTTGTTTGATATAAGGTTTATTACCAATACCGGATTTATTATTAAGCAGCTACGGTGATTAAAAATTATTGCTATGAGTATTTGAGTTATGTGGTATATCATGTGATTGTGTCTTGGGTTATGGTTATGGCTTGATGCAGCTTGTTCAGACTTATACAGCGTATAGATGCGAGATTGGGGTCTTGTAGGAAATTCCAGATGTTGGAAATTGGGTTACAAGATTTATGGGCTAAAGTTGAATTAAGGATCTTCAAGTAGGTTGTGTCGTCAGGCTTATATGAATTAGGGTGACGTGAGATCACCCCCGGGTATGTGCATGGTAAAGTTACACGGCGGTTTGATGGCTTTGGAACGACTCTGGGCACGTTCGAGGACGAACGTATGTTTAAGTGGGGGAGAATATAACGACCCGACCGGTCGTTTTGAGCTTTTGCATTCTATTCAGCTATTTGAGAGCAGCATCGTATGATGTATTATGACTTGTGTGAACCGTCGGTTTTGGTTTTCAGGTTATTCGGTAGTGATTTGGAAGATTGAATTTCATGATGAAACTTTAAGTTGGAAGAGTCTATCAAGTTTGACTTTTTAATATTTGACCTCGGATTGGAGTTTTGATGGTTCTGTTAGGTCCGGATGGTGATTTAGAATACCAAGGGTTTGTTCATTTAGTCATATTTTGAGTTGGGGAGCTCGAATTTGGACAATTTTTACGGCGATTTCCACCATATGGATTGAGATAAGTATTCTCTACTCGGTTTTGGTTATATTTTTTAAATCTATCTTCATTTTCGGTAATTGGATTATGAATTTTAAAGAGAAAATTGGGAGTTTTTTGTCTAAAGTTTCATGAAGTGAATTTTTAGGTTTTGAACGTCGATTTGGAGTCGTATTTGAGTGAAACTAGTATGGTTGGACTCGTAATTGTGTGGATTATTGGATTTTGTAAGTTTCATCGGGTTCTGAGGTGGGGGCCCGGATTTGACTTTTTGGTGGATTTTGGGCTTTTGATTTAAGATTCGACCTTTATCGATTGGGTTTGTTTCTTTTGGTACTACTTGATATATTTGAGTTGCTTTTGGCTAGTTTCGAGCCGTTCGGAGATCGGTACGAGCGGGATGGTATTTTTGGAGCATCGCCTGGCTTACTCGGTATTGGATTTGGCTTGTTCGAGGTAAGTAACACTTTTAAACTTGGTGCTGAGGGTATAAAACCCCGAATTACGTGTTATGTGATTGATGTTAAGGTAACGCGCATGCTAAATGACAGGCGTGTGGGCGTGCACCGTAGTAATTGTGATTTAGTCGATTCCATGAAATTGTGTAGCTACATTATCCGAACATCTTTATGGTACTCTATGTGTTAGAGCACTTGAGCTGTGATTTATGCTAGAAATCATATTTAGGCTATATGTTGGCACTATTTGGACCCACAGTGGTCGTTCTTAGCTGTTGAGTTATTTGCTTAATTGCAATTATATACTCAGACGCATTCATCATTACACAATCATATCTCAGTCTCTGTTATTGTGCACTGTCACATCTCGTATCATTGATTAGGGTTGCTTTGTATGAGCATTGTAAGCCCGAGAGACTGGAGAGATTGATGACTGAGTGAGGCTGCGAACCTGATTGTGAGCGATATTTATGGGATTGGGCTGCACGCTGCAGCATGTCTTAATTATTTATGCCTGGATCTGGCTTATTATAGCGCTTGGGCTGAAAGAGCCCCTCCGGAGTCTACACACCTACATTGGGTGCAGTTGATTTATACTGAGGGATGGATCTTCCTTGGGCATGGATCTTGCCCGAATCAGTTATGTTTGTGGATGGATTTTCCCTAGGCTGGATTGGCCTTATACAGTACTGAGTGAGTGACTGTCAGTTGATATATATATTTGGGATGGATCTTCCCTACGCTGGATTCGCCATTTACAGTACTGATCGTGAGGTTGTATTTATGTTTGGTTGGGCTGGATCTACCCCATACAGTGCTGAGTATTGAGCGTGATGAGTGAGCGAGTGAGACCATGAGATCGAGTACTCTAAGAGTGTGAGTACATAAGTTCGTCACTGAGAATACATTATATTCGACATGCACACTTGGCATACAGGCATAGAGATGTATTTTCCTCATCTGTACGGTATCACGTCATTCATCACTTCTCATACACATTAACATGTAGGCGTAGAGATGTATTTTCCTCATGCTATTTGATAATGAAATATCTTATCTGTTGTTGAAAAGTTTTTGGGAAAAACCACAGTTTTACAAACCTGCTCATATTTTGGTGATTTCGGTAAAAGAATTGGATTTTCACTGATATACTTGAAAGGCATGGCTATTTTTCCGGAACTGTGAACGAGTTGAGCATCTTATATCTGAGTATGTTTCTTGCACCATTATTATTATTTTCTTATGAACTGTTGTTGGCTATTGGTGTTGGACTCCGACCTCTGTTCCAGCTCGTCACTACTTTCAACCTAAGGTTAGGTTTGTTACTTATTGAGTACATGGGGTTGGTTGTACTCATACTACGCTTCTGAACCTTGCGTGCAGATTTTGGATGCTGATGTTGCTGTGTATGACGGAAGTTAGCATTGAAGACGTACCTACGTTCCAGTTACAGTTGCCTCTTGTTCATGGTAGCCCTAGACTTATGAAAATCTATTTAAGTACATTCGGACAGATGATGTACTTATTTCATACTAGCTTTGTAAACTCTAAATCTTAGAAGCTCATGATTTGCACTACCAGTCCTTGGGAATTCGTTGTATCAAAGCAGTTTTATTATCATTTATTCTCTTGATAAATCACATTAAATTGTATAGTTGTTAATTGGCTTACCTAGCGGGTTGGGTTAGGTGCCATCACGACTAGTTGGATTTTGGGTCATGATAATTAGTGATTCAATATATAATTAAACTGGTGCATAACAAAATCTATGGAATATTGAGCACAATTTAAGAAAGAAGTAGGATAGTAATAAATTCTAATACAAGAGCATACCATGAGAAGATGGAGTATTTTCACCAATATTATATGCACATGTTGCGCTTGTGGTACTCATTCATGGCCACTGTTTGCATCAGAGACCTAATTAATATAAGCAAGTTATATAATATTAATTTCAAAAGATTAAAATTCTGAAAACATATTTTAAACTTTTGAAGTTGAGTTACCTGTTCAGTTGAAAATTCATTGATATTCTACGACGATAACTCATTAGGAGCAATTTGCACATGACTTGTCTCATCCATAATAATTTTTGTTTCATCAAAACTCATTTTTTCACTTTGCTTGGCCCTATTATTTCTATTTGCTTGTGCTCTCCTCTGTCATTGCACCATAAGAATAGTATTTTATTATTTATACATAAAAACTAACCAAGAAAAAATCAGAAGTAGCCAAGTGTGTTTTTAGGAGTTATGAAGTTGATCTTAGCTTTATCAGAGCGCCAATAAGAGACGAGATCTGTCCACTGATCTCTAGGTATAAAACTTGGTCTATTGTTCAGTAGAGCATCTTTGGTCTTATACTTTGATGTATACTCACTTTTTAAATCACACTTGTAATCTTTTCATTTCTTTCCTAGTGATTTTATGACATACTTTTCTCCGCGTGTTGGGATAGAGAACTTCTTCTGAAAAAACAAAGCAAACGTTTACAAGAAAAAAAAAAATCAATGTATAACATAAATCACATATTACTAGATTCACAATAATAACAACAATAATAACAACTCCTTACCCTCACAAACTCCATCAATTTCTTCTTTTCATTGTTGTCAAAACTTTTTCAATCATCTACATGTAATGGAGTTAGTTCTAGAGTTCTAGCGACAATCCCTAGAAAGCTAGCAAGCTTCCGATCCTCTTTCCCGATGAATTGGTTGCGACTACTGAACTAAACATAAATTGTCTTCCCTCGAGGGATCTTCCGACCCACGAACCTTCCTTGCCTCCGAATTATCTAACATGAAAAAGATTGAAAGTTCATGAAATCCACACAGTCGCCTACTATTAATTAACAGTACTAAAGGAAGAGATCTCAAATATGAAAAACACTTCGAACTATTGATAAACTAATTAATGGTTCTAAAAAAGTAACTGATTCACTGCCTATTCACATTTCAGTTGGTTTTCATGATTTTATTGCCTTAGATAACTCTGTTAGCTTCATGTATTTTTCATGGATCCAGAATTGTATTTTACAAAATTGTAAAAACTCACAGGAACCAAAAGAAAAGGACTGAAGTAGCACCACATCAGTTTAATAAGAAGTCACCAACAGTATTTACAAAAAAGCAAATGAGAAGTTACCAGAAAGCAAAATGAAAACTATACATCGTTCAACAAACTATACAGACCAAAGTAGTTAACATCAATGAGCTATCATTTAACATAATATTTTGCAATCCTCAAACAATAATGTAACTAGTTGGAATGCTTTCAGTATCCGGTGTTATCATTTAACATATGATGGTGTTGGAACGTTTCAATGGTACTTATGATGGTTAGATGTGAGTTTATAGTAATGTCATGACCCCAATTTTTCACCTTAGAACGTCATGATGGCACCTAATTTTTAAAATTAGGTAAGCCTAACACTGATTATTAATAGAATTTAACTAACTTAACTGTAATACATTAAGTAATATCTGTAAGCATAAACTTTAATTCATACCAGGATCTTGAACATGATAATTTTACATATAATCGATACAGAAAACATACCTGAAGCGGAAGCCATTATCACGAAGCGGAAGCGTTAACTGAAATTGGTTTCTCGCCTCTTGCCCTAGCTTTCCTTACCGCCGACTTTAGCGATGGAAAAGAGAATAGAAAATATGATAACCCTAATGGGTAGGGAAGGACCAATTTATAGATGCCCTCATTTAATCTGGTACGTCCATCAAGTAACCGATCGGACGGGCGAGATTTGTCTTTCATTAAATATTAATTATGAGCTTTAATATATTGGGTCATACACATATTAGAAAAAATCTATCATTCTCCCACTTGACCCAATAATCACATAACATTATATTTAATCATATAAACATTAGTTGCGCATAAACAAATCTCTTCTATAGTGTCCATCATAAATACCATAATACGATAAACTACTGAATGTGAGTTATGGCAGTTATATATATAATTTGTGTACATACTCCCTTCCATATACTACAACATTAGTAACTCATCGTATTAGGTCCATTAGCTATAAATTATTATGGTCCACAATAATGTCTCATTGAAACTTATCCCGTAATATCAAACAATAATGTGTACACCATTATGAAAAACAGGAAATTATTAATGTATATCATAAACACATAAATGAGCTTAGAGTGTCAAAACCTCATAAATAAATCAATCATAAATACAACCAAGACCCATTCTATATATATGTTCTTTAAATATCTTTGGCTGTAAACCTTTCGTTAATGGATCTACATTCATGAGATCAATTCTAATATGCTCAAGTGACACTCTTTGTTTCTGAACATTCTCCTTGCAATAAAGTACTTTAATTCCACATGTTTGGCACATTTGGAGTACTTATCGTTCTTGGAGAAGAATACTGCTGTTGAATTATCACAGTAAATTTTCAGAAGCTTGGTAATGGTGTCGACCACCCCAAGTCTTGAAATAAAATTTCACAGCCATAATGCATGAATTGTGGCTTCAAAACATGCCACATTCTACTTCTATCGTGGATGTAGCAATGACAGACTGTTTGGCACTCTTTCACGATATTGCTCCTTCAGCTAATTGGAACAAATAACCAAACGTGGACTTTCTAGTGTCAATACATCCAGCGAAATCTGAATCCGAGTATCCAACAACTTCCAAATGCTTGGATCTCCTACATGAGCATGTAATCCTTCGTTCCTTTCAGGTACTTCAAGACTTTCTTTGCAGCTTTCCAGTGATCAATTCCTGGGTTACTCTGATATCTTTCTAGCATTCCGACCGCAAAACTAATATCCGGTTTTGTGCAAGTCTGAGCATACATCAGACTACCAATAATAGAAGAGTAAGGAATTGATTCCATATCTTTTCATTCTACATCATTCTTAGGGCATTGCATGAGACTAAATTTGTCCCCTTTTTGAATTGAAACAATTCCTGCTGAACAATTATTCATGTTAGATATCCCTAGAACTCTTGCGGTATAGCCTTTCTGAGACAATCCCAATAATCCTTGTGATCTATCACGCAATATTTCTATTCCTATCACATAGGATGCCTCACCCATATCTTTCATTTCAAAATTCTTAGAGAGAAAATCTTTAGTCTCATGCAATACGCCTAAATTAGTAGCAGCAAGTAGAATGTCGTCAACATATAGGACTAAGAATATAAACTTGCTCCCACTGATATATTGGTATATAAATCGATCAATGGTATTTTCCACAAATCCAAAGATGTTATGGTATCGTTAAACTTTATATACTACTGTCGTGAGGCTTGTTTAAGTCCATATATTGACTTCTTCAGTTTACACACCATTTGACATTTTCCTTTAGTTTCGAAACCCTCTGGTTGGTCCATATAAACTTCCTCCTCGAGGTCTCCATTAAGAAAGGCAGTTTTCATATCCATTTGCTGTAACTCTAAATCATAATGAGCCACTAAAGCCATAGTAGTTCTAAACGAGGCTTTCTTTGGGACCGGTGAAAAAGTCTCTTTATAATCAATGCCTCCTTTCTGAGTATAACCCTTGGCAACAAGTCTGGCTTTGTATTGTTCAATATTGCGATTTGAATCGCATTTGGTCTTAAAGACCCATCTACACCGATTCTCTTAAAACTTCCTAGCAATTCAACGAGATCCCAGACATTATTGTATTCCATGGATTTTAACTCTTCCTTCATGGCATCAATACATTTTTCAGACTCATTACTTTCTATGGCTTGTGAAAATGAAACCGGATCTTTATTAAGACTAATATCAAGATCTGACTCTTGCAAATAAATCACGTAATCATCCGAAATAGCCGATTTTCTAACTCTTTGAGATTTTCTTAATGGCATTCTTGCGGTTCAATTGTGTCAGATATTTATGAGTTAGTTTCTTTATGGAGTGTTTCATCCAAATATTGTTCGATATTGTCAAAGTGTTCTTCAACAACGGGAAAAATATTTGGTACTTATGTGGAAGTAGGCACATACGCGGGTAATGAAATATTGACCCTCACCTCTTTTATTTCCATACTTTGTTTTTCAACACTCCCACTAACTTCACCATTCTCGAGAATCTTGCATTATCGGTTTCAACAATTCTCGGACTATGGTTTGGAGAGTAATACACATATCCTTTAGATTTCTCTGGGTAACCAATAAAGTAACCACTTACTATTCAAGAATCTAATTTCTTTTCTTGTGGATTATAAACTCTAGCTTCTGCTAGGCAACCCCAAACATACAGGTGCCTTAAACTAGGTTTCCTTCTTGTCCACAGTTCAAAAAGAGTCTTTGGAACTGCCTTACTAAGAACCTTGTTTAATAAATATATAGCGGTTTTAAGAGCATATATCCACAATAATTTGGATAATGGGGAATTACTCATCATGCTCCTAACCATATCCGTAAGTGTTCGATTACGCGTTTTCTGCAATACCATTTTGTTGAGGTGTTCCTGGCATAGTATACTATGCACATATGCCACATTCCTTGAGGAACTTTGCAGATGGACCTGGACATTGTCCTGATTCATTATATATTTCATAATATTCACCACCTCTATCTGACCTAATGATTTTCACCTTTTTATCTAATTGCCTTTCAATCTCATTAACAAACACTTTGAGAGCATCTGTTACTTGAGATTTTTCTTTCAGCAAATAGATGTATCCATAACGCGAAAAGTCATCGATAAAAGTGATAAAATATTTTTCTCCATCAAAAGATGAAACATCAAAGTGTCCACAAATATCGGTGTGTATAATTTCAAGAAGCTGGGTGCTTCTTGTGGCACCTTTCTTACTATGCTTGGTTTGCTTCCCTTAACGCAATCCAACCATATATTAAGATTAGTAATATTCAGATTCGGAAGAATCTCATTCTTTAATAATATTTCTAACCTTTCTTTGGATATATGACCCAAACGTCTTTGCCACAAGTGTGCAGAACTTTCATCTAGTGAACTACGTTTAATTCCAACATTATGTTGAACAGTAAGAAGGGATTCAGAAAAACCAATATCGAGTTTCAATTTATATAAACCATCACTAAGAATACCAGAACCATATAAAACAACATTCTTATATAAATTAAAACATCTGTTTCCAAACTTTAAATCAGATCTTGAAAGAGAAATCAAATTCCTAAAAACTGAGGTACATAAAGAGTCTGTAATAGATCAAGGTGACATCCAGTCTCCATGATCAAACGATAAGTCCCTATGCCTTCAATTGGAGCCTTCATACGATTTTCCATGAACAAGAAGTCCTTATTTGGATTTGTAATTTGGATCGTAAGAAATCCTTGCAATGTAGTAGATACATGAGCAGTTGCACCAGAATCAAGCCACCAAGTATTATTAGGAACTTCTACTAAATTTGATTCGAAACATACAAAATCACTAACTGTACCTTTCTTTTGAACGAAGCTTTACGTTTCAAGCAATCTTTCTAATAGTGTCCTTCCTTGTTACAGAAACGATACGTATTTGCCTTATGTTCCTTGTTAGCATCTTGTGGAGCTTTAGCAGGTACTTTCTTCTTCTTGTACTTGTTGGCCTTCACTTTTAAGTCCTTTACCAGCTCCTTGACCCATGAGATTAATTGAATGACTCCCTTGTTTCTTAAGTCTTGTCTCCTCCTGAGTAAGCATACTGGACAATTCACTAACATTCCGCTTATCCTTAATAGTATTATTGTTAATTTGAAAAGGTCCATACTCAAGAGGCAACAAGTTCAGAATAAACTGAACCAAGAAGGAGTCATCAACTTTCATCTCCAAGGTCTGAAGTCTTGTTGCAATATTAGTCATCTCGATGATATGATTTTGCATACTACGCGACCCATCAAACTTTATGGTCGTGAGTTCAGCCATTAGTGTACGAGTGAGAGACTGATCTGTAGCACGAAAATGTTCTTCCACAAAATTCAGGTATTCCCTTGCACTTTCTGTTTGTGGAACAGTACTCTTAATGTTGTTGGCAATATTCATTCGCATAAACATAAGGCTCAGCCTGTGTAGAGCGTTCCCATGCTTTATGGAAAGACTTCTCATCTACACTGCTCGCATTAGTAATGGCAGCGGGCTCATCATTCAGCAAAACCAAGTCAAGATCCATTAAACCTAAGTGGAATTGGACCTGTTAATGCCATTCAGAGAAGTTCAATTCATTGAACACAATAATAAACGAAGCATGCGAATGAAGAGGAATAGCTACAAAATAGATAATACATGCTCACAAATCATTATAGATTCAGTAAAACAATTAAAGCATATCACATCCTTTGGGTAATACTATGTCATACTATCATAATTTAAATGTCATTTAGTCATTAATATGTAATTAAATATTTTTAGCCAAATATATACATATATATATATATATATATGACATCTTTGGACAGACAATATATATTTGACTAAAGAATATTGATCCACCTTTAGCTAAATCCTTAAGTTCTAGCAATAGTGAAAATTAATTTATTCATTTATTTTCAATTATAGGCATTTCACTCATTTCATGGATAAATTATAATTTTATGTGTTCATACTTTTCATAAATATAATAGTTTGACCACTTTGAAACTATATAAACGTAGATGCACATATAAAATAAGCATCAAAAAATTTTATGGATATGAATATTTTAAATATTCTAATTTGATCACTTTGATGACTAACAGTAATGAATTTATCAATAACTTAATCACTTAACGACCTAAATACCTTAAACAGTCCAAAATAAAAGGAAACTGTTCTAGCTCAATAAATAATATTAACTTTTACAAAGCAATAATGAACCAAACCTCATATCAAATCACGGTCAGCAAATTTAATGAGCAGATTTGCATGGATTTAGACCAATTTATTACATTAGGGCATCTCTGAAGATTTTGGCACACTTTAACTATCATTTTTTTTAATATAGTATTTAAAGAAAAGACAACCCTAAAGGAGAAAACACACTGCGCCTTCAACATTACATTCTGCAGGTCGGCGTCTCCATTGCTTCAGCATCCAAACCCAAAGATCAATATCATGATTCTAAGTACAGACACTTCATTAGCTATCCTTTGGTTTAATTTAGCCAATCAATAACTGTCTAGTAACACTTTATTGGTGACTTATCAATTTTAGATGTTAGTGAAACCTTAAACTAAACATTATCAATAAACATTCACAGGGCAATTCAAAGACACAATAAACCGACGAAAACCCTTGAAAACAATGACCTATTATCGATGCCGCCTCAGATTCGAAAGCAGTACAAATTATAATGGCGAACTGAAAGCAATTCGATAATCACGTTGGAATAGTTATACATGCATCATAATCTAGTCTTTCTTTCACGAAAATTATCCGTTTAAATATCCAGGCTCATTATATCGCATGTAAGCATAAACTTTAATTCATACCAGGATCTTGAACATGATAATTTTATATATAATCAATACAGAAAACATAACTGAAGTGGAAGCCATTATCACGAAATGGAAGCGTTAACTGGAATTGGTTTCTCGTCCCTTGACCTAGCTTTTGTTACCGCCAACTTTAGTGATGAAAGAGAGAATAGAAAATACGGTAACCCTAATAGGTAGGGAGATGACCAATATATAGAGGTTCTCATTTAATCTGGTACATCCATCAAGTAACCGACCAGACGGACGAAATTTGTTTTTCATTAAATATTAATTATGGGCTTTAATATATTGGGCCATACACATAATAGGAAAAATCTAACAATATCTTATTTGACATAGCGAGCCAATGCCAATCATACAATCCTAAAACCGGCAGTACAAGTCATAAGCTTTTCTAAGAGTCACTAGAATTAACAATACATCATTGTCCCAACATAATAAGAAACAATAGAAATAAAATACAACAGAAGGTGACTTCGGAGCCTGCAAATATCAAGCGGGTACACCTTGAAGTCTCCAGCCGTGCATATATAAGTCTCAGACTAGCTCAATCATAAGTACCTGGATCTACATAAAAATGTCTAGAAATGTAGCATGAGTATACCACAACGGTATCCAGTAAGTATCAAGCCTAACTTCGATAGAATAGTGACGAGGCCAGGTCAGATATAACTTAAAGCTAAAAATGGAAAGAACGTCAAGATCAATAGCAAAAGGATCACAAATTTACAATCAACAGTAAAAATAATAGAAGCACGAATAGCAACAAGAAATAAACGAGTAATAGAGAAACAAGTGACAACTCAATCAATCAAATTGTTCCTAATCCACAATTTACAACAAGAATTACCCAACGTGTACTCCTCATAATCTCAAATCATAAGTCACAACTTTCAAATCTTAAACATATGGCACCCCGTGCCCATATTTTTTCAAATCACTTCCGCACGGCAAAACCCACGCACACCATGTACATTGTATCCGTATCAAATGCTAATCAAAATGTTCAAGAGATTTATTTATATACAATAAAGCATAATAATAATCTTGAAATAAAGTAGGGAATCAAACAAGAAAATAAGTTTATTTGAGAAATCATTTGGGTAAAGAAAATTGAATTTGCAAATAAAACGAATCATTGGATAATTTTATCGGATTAAATATAAAATTTGTTGAAATAAAACATAATAACAATTTTTAAGTAAAGTAAAAACATCAGATGGGGTAAGGAGTTTAATTTAAGAAATCAATTAAAGTATAATATGAAAATTATTAAGAATAGTAAAGTACCGAATGAAACGAGTTCCAACTAGGAGTCACGTAAGGTAAGCATTTTAAAAATTCTTACTTAAAATCGTTATGTTACTAACAACTCAACAGAATATGATAATGACTCAGCTTAGTAAATCCATCTTGAAAACCAATGCACCAAAATAATAATAATAATAATAGGAAAGGAAAACATGAAATGACGACAAAGCAGTAAACTAATAAAAACAACTCAATCCTCGAAATTAGTAAATCCAAAGATATTAGTCCTCAGAATCTTATATGATAAATACTGAAAGCTAACACAATACAACAACGAATGTAACACATACAATTAGTTGCGGCGCGCAACTCGATCCCACCATACAAACATAATCCTCCCTTATTTCACCATATCAAAATAAGGGTGGCGCGCAACTCGTCACCCTTGCGTACACGGCTTTCACATAACAAGAATAGCACAGTAACCAAAATCCTAAGGGATAGTTCCCCCCCACAAAGTTAGGCAAGACACGTACCTCAGCTAGGCC